>OZ022238.1:21937731-22070968 GCA_963978895.1 Erpobdella octoculata | reverse complement strand
TAAATATAAATATAAATATAAATATAAATATAAATATAAATATAAATATAAATATAAATATAAATATAAATATAAATATAAATATAAATATAAATATAAATATAAATATAAATATAAATATAAATATAAATATAAATATAAATATAAATATAAATATAAATATAAATATAAATATAAATATAAATATAAATATAAATATAAATATATAAATATAAATATAAATATAAATATAAATATAAATATAAATATAAATATAAATATAAATATAAAATAAATATAAATATAAATATAAATATAAATATAAATATAAATATAAATATAAATATAAATATAAATATAAATATAAATATAAATATAAATATAAATATAAATATAAATATAAATATAAATATAAATATAATATAAATATAAATATAAATATAAATATAAATATAAATATAAATATAAATATAAATATAAATATAATATAATATAAATATAAATATAAATATAAATATAAATATAAATATAAATATAAATATAAATATAAATATAAATATAAATATAAATATAAATATAAATATAAATATAAATATAAATATAAATATAAATATAAATATAAATATAAATATAAATATAAATATAAATATAAATATAAATATAAATATAAATATAAATATAAATATAAATATAAATATAAATATAAATATAAATATAAATATAAATATAAATATAAATATAAATATAAATATAAATATAAATATAAATATAAATATAAATATAAATATAAATATAAATATAAATATAAATATAAATATAAATATAAATATAAATATAAATATAAATATAAATATAAATATAAATATAAATATAAATATAAATATAAATATAAATATAAATATAAATATAAATATAAATATAAATATAAATATAAATATAAATATAAATATAAATATAAATATAAATATAAATATAAATATAAATATAAATATAAATATAAATATAAATATAAATATAAATATAAATATAAATATAAATATAAATATAAATATAAATATAAATATAAATATAAATATAAATATAAATATAAATATAAATATAAATATAAATATAAATATAAATATAAATATAAATATAAATATAAATATAAATATAAATATAAATATAAATATAAATATAAATATAAATATAAATATAAATATAAATATAAATATAAATATAAATATAAATATAAATATAAATATAAATATAAATATAAATATAAATATAAATATAAATATAAATATAAATATAAATATAAATATAAATATAAATATAAATATAAATATAAATATAAATATAAATATAAATATAAATATAAATATAATATAAATATAAATATAAATATAAATATAAATATAAATATAAATATAAATATAAATATAAATATAAATATAAATATAAATATAAATATAAATATAAATATAAATATAAATATAAATATAAATATAAATATAAATATAAATATAAATATAAATATAAATTATTATATAATATAAATATAAATATAAATATAAATATAAATATAAATAATAAATATAAATATAAATATAAATATAAATATAAATATAAATATAAATATAAATATAAATATAAATATAAATATAAATATAAATATAAATATAAATATAAATATAAATATAAATATAAATATAAATATAAATATAAATATAAATATAAATATAAATATAAATATAAATATAAATATAAATATAAATATAAATATAAATATAAATATAAATATAAATATAAATATAAATATAAATATAAATATAAATATAAATATAAATATAAATATAAATATATATATATATATATATATATATATATATATATATATATATATATATATATATATATATATATATATATATATATGTATATATATATATAACGGTTGTTTTAGATTCAAAAATTTTAGTTCGTTGACTCAGATGAAGAGGCAAATAAGAGCATTTTTTTTAAATATTATTTTATATCTTTACTTGTTTAACATTAACTCCCTGGCGATATTACACTTTAAATTGTCTACAAGCAGCCATATTCTACGGTGGTCGGCATAAATTCAACTCTGTCGAAGAATAAAATTGTTAAATATCTTTCAGTAAATGATAAGAAACCGTCAGCAGGGAGCGTATAGTATTCAAAACATCATGCATCATTATGACTTTATTGAATATAGATGGTCTGAACACGGTTTTTAACTTTGTTCAACTTTATCAAGTTACGTGGCTAAGTTTATAGGTGAATGTAGGGTAGCCTTGTGTGTGTATGTATCTGTATATGTATGTGTGCGTGCGTATGATTCAATGGATCTATGATAGATTGGTTTCAATATAGACGCATAACTGCACCCTATTTCATTGCTGCTCAAGTAATAGTTTAATTGACTGTGAATTAAATAGAATGAATTGATTTATCATATTACGTGGATTTAATTAGCCTGCTTGAAAACACCTGCGGCACGTGAAACAGTCAATTTTGAAAATATTGATTACCTTTCTCTTCTTTTCTTCATTTTAATTGCAAATTCATTATTTAAATCATAGAAATGTGTGGTCTTGAATCCGTTTCGCCTGTGTGATACATAATGGTGTTTAAATTTGATGGATAAGATCTGTCAAACAATATATACAAACACCTATACACATATTTATCTATCTATCTATATATATATATATATATATATATATATATATATATATATATATATATATATATATATATATATATATATATATATATATATATATATATATATATATATATATATATATATTGATTATATATTTGGGTAACAAGTCGTTTCTTAAACATTCTCTATTAAACAGCGCGGCTTATTTAGTTGCCAAAAAAAAAACATAGTAGACTATTAAGAATTAAAGAAGCTCTGTTTATCTTACAGCGTAAACCGAGAATTAACAAGCAGTTAGATGCATTTCCTCATATTTTCAAATTGTATGGTTTGGGATTGATGGCTTCCCTAGTAGCTTTTGGTGACGAATTAAGAACAACGTCGCAAGCTGAAAAGAGCTTTAATGCAGATAATGATAGTGAGTCTAATGTTTTAGAAGAAAACAATGAAGTGCTTCAACAAATAATCATGATCCCAGATGACAACATTGGTACTGAGGTGATCAACGAACCAAATATTCTGGATGAGGTTGAGGAACTCATGGTTCAAGAAGAAATAGAAGATTCCAAATTTCCAGGAGTAATTAAAGAACCTAGGGTTGTAGAATATGTTGATGACCCAAGGGTACCAGAGGACACACTTGTGAGACGGTGAATGTAGCTGCCGTTTAAGAAAGTTTCACTCACTTGGTTGATAACATCAATATTACTCAACGCAGGAAAAGAAAGTAAAGTAAAAAAAAGGAATTCAATTGGAAGTTCAAGAGAAAAAAAGAGATTTGTGATCAAGCTTGAATATCTGACTATGTGATTGTCCTGTTCTCGAATTAAGTGTTTGGTTTAGTTTGGCTGTCCATTGTGTGACTTACTAATATCCAGAATAAGTGGATGTCCTTTTCTTGAATTGGGTGTTTTTGTTTGGTTGACTTTGTGGCATTTGCAATAGTGAAGCAAAGAATATGTAATGTGTATCTATTGATATATCTTGCAACTGCAATTTCTTTGAATTTTTTCTGTTTTTTTTGCTTTGAAAACGGAATAGAGGTACTCCTAAACGCGTCGGCCTTAGTTTATACATATATATATATATATATATATATATTTGTTTCTTATTTACATTAATGATGTCGTTGAAAATATTACTAACAAAACGATCTCGATTAAGCTCTTCGCTGACGACATCAAATTCTATTCCAGTTCTGGTTCGTCTACATGTGATCTACAGATGGCTATTGACGAGCTGATGTCGTGGAGCAAGACATGGCAGCTCAACTTAGCTCTTGAAAAATGTGTACTATGTACGATTTGTCGCAGCAAGAACAGTCGTAGGCAACTCTCTAAATATTTTGTAAATAAACATGAGCTTGAGAAAGTTGCTCAAATGAAGGATCTGGGATAACTATTGATGAAGGTCTTACTTTCAAGAACCACATAAATGTTATTACACACACTGCCGCAATCATATCAAGACTTATCCACAGGTCTTTTACTTCAGGAAACCATCAGACACTAGCGAAAGCTTTTTGCACGTACATTCGGCCACTCCTCGAATACTGCTCCTCTGTATGGAGTCTTCACCATAGATTTCTGATAAACAAGTTAGAAAAAATTCAAAGACGATTCACCAAGAATATTCCCTCTCTTCGTCAGGCACCCTACCCCGCCCGCCTTAAGATGCTCGGTTTGCAGTCTCTCGAGTACCGAAGGCTTGTGTTAGATCTCAGCTTATGTTACAAGATATTGCATGGAAATGTATGCACCAATCTGGTGCATCATTTTCACCCCACCAACTACCCAGCAAACCAGGTGTCACAGTTACAGACTTCGAACAAATGTGTTTTCAGTAGATACTACCAAGTACTTTTTTTCTAATCGTGTTGTGAATGTTTGGAATTCATTGGCGGACCAGATTGTTTCTTCTCCTACTTTCTCGGAATTTAAACATCTTATTGCTCAAATGGATTTATCTCTACTTTTGTCTGATATACGTTGAATGAGTCGCCATCTTACTGTCGATGTTTTTCTCTAATACTATTACTATTATTATTTTCTTCTCATTAGAATGTTACCTATTTTGTCATTCTGACTGTAAATGTTATTGTACATATTTTTTTCGGGATGGAGTTAGCGATTCATTGAATCCTTCCACTCGTTTGTGAAAAATAAATAAATAAATAAATAAATAAATAAATGACCGTCCGTCTGTATGTATGTATGCGTGTCCTTTATGCATTCATCCGATCGTAGTGAAATTTTTACACAACCTTGAGAGTCAATGGGAGACAATTATAGTGAAAAATATTCTAATCGGTCACAAAATAAGCGATGTAGATGTCACATATACCTCAGTTAACTAAAAGAGGCAGTTAGAGGCAAAACTCCGCCTTGCATTTGCAAGCCAGTCCCAAGCCTGGAGAAAGGAGGAGGGAAAAGTTAAAAAGAACAAATTATGATCCACGACAGGAAGTACTTAGGTGCTTCCTACATACAGCCATTTCAGTCTTAAAACACCTGGTGTAAAGGACTATAAACTATTATATAAAAAAAAAAAAAAAAAAAAAGGCAGTTAGAGGTCAAGTAAAATTAGTCGGTTTGTGAGATCTAGATTTAGAGTTTTAGAGAATATACTCTGTTGTTAGACAACTTGACAACTTGACAAAAGTTATATAATAGAATCTAAAGAGTTGTCAGAATCGAGAGATTTCTAAAACGTGAGATATAGTAAGATTGAGTCAGTGCAAAAGAAGTACTAAACCGGAATTATAATTCGAGAAATATATTCCTATACATAACTTCAGGCTTCAACGTTACGAATCGCTAGCGAGCTAATTCGGCAACGTTTACAGAGCGGGAGTACGAAATCGAGAAAAAACTGGAACTAGAGAATGAACGGGAACGGAAAAGCAAGCAGAAACGGAAAATCGAGTGAGAACGAAAGAACGAGAGGGAAAGAGGAAGGCCGGGAGCGGGAAAGCAATCAAGAGCGGGAAGGCGACCGGGAACGAGAAAGCGACCGGAAGCGGAAAAGCGACAGAGAACGGGAGACAAGCGGGAACAGGAGAGCGACCGGAAACGGGAGAGCGACCGGGAACGGGAGAGAGACCGGGAGCGTGAGAGCAAGCGGCCAAAGAAACGGAAGCAAGAGAGAAAGAACGATAGAAAAACTTCTAAAAACCGCCAGTTACCCTGCTACTTTTAAATAAAATGATTAAAAATGTATTGTTTGGAGTTGGAGTTAGTTGAAATAGTTTTTGAACGAAGATTCATTAAGTTTGTTGCAGCTAAATGTGCGGTGCTGTTTAAAATAGAATATATATTTATAATGTATATATTTGTTCAATTCTGAACGAAAGCATGAAGAGTTCAATCAATCCACGGGTGAGAAATAAGTCTTATGCTGCTCATAACCTTAAAAACACTCTGAATAGAAGAGAGAAGAGAGAGAGAAAAGAGAGAGGAAGATAAGAGGAAATACATGCACAGAGAAGTGAAAACACATCATCAGATCAATGCAGAACGGCTACACACGCTCATACATCTGTACAGCTACGTAATATAGATTCTTTACATGAAGCAGCTGATTAGGATTACACCTTATTATAAAGATTAACACGGTGATTATCTATGTTAATCTCGATTAAATACACTGGTCAATAAACCGATATAGCTTATTTAAAAAAAAAGGTTTTTTTAATCAACTGCTATTTTGTAGTGCCTGGTACAAAAATTACCAGTGGTCACCTTAACAATTATATATATATATATATATATATATATATATATATATATATATATATATATATATCCATATATATATATATATATATATATATATAATCTCGTCTAATCGTATTACAGGTCCAGAAGAATGGTTTTGCAGTTTATTGGACGATAATAAATAAAGCTTGGTTAATGCTACTTATACCTTCTAATATAATCAAATGTTAATAATAATATTTGTCGGGATATCAATAGATGGGAAAAGTGAAACCAGTACCATAGATACATAAATATATATATATATATATACATATATATATATATATACATATATATATATATATATATATATATATATATATATATATATATATATATATATATATATATATATATATATATATTCAACTTTGACTACTGATTTTCTGTTAAATAAACTGTTTAGATTTCAATCAATGGACGTTGTTTAGTCTATTAATGTCACTTCTGGACAACGGATTTAAATTAGTTGCTCAATTGGTTAACATAGTGTTCAACCTTACCTACTATATTCAATCAATAACAATTTAAAAAAGTTTGACAGTTTGACTGAATAAAAAGTTCCAAACTTTGACCTCTTTAGCTCCAAATTTTCGCTTACGTTTTCTTTTTCGGCCGAAATTGAAAAAAAAAACTTTTTTAGTCGGACTCTAATATATATATATATATATATATATATATATATATAAATATATATATATATATATATATATATATATATATATATATATATATATATATATATATATATATATATATATATATATATATATAGGGGTTTTTAGAGGTTTACCTAATGCGTTTCTCTTTCGCTCCCGTTTCCTTCCCGCTTGCGCTCCCAGTCGTTATCCGTTCCCTGTCGGTTTCCCGCAATTTTTTTGCTCTCAATTCCCCCCCCCTCTAGATCCGATTCTACATACATACATACATACATACATACATACATACATACATACATACATACATACATACATACATACATACATACATACATACATACATACATACATACATACATACATACATACATACATACATACATACATACATACATACATACATACATACATACATACATACATACATACATACATACATACATACATACATACATACATACATACATACATACATACATACATACATACATACATACATACATACATACATACATACATACATACATACATACATACATACATACATACATACATACATACATACATACATACATACATACATACATACATACATACATACATACATACATACATACATACATACATACATACATACATACATACA
The DNA here is from genome assembly GCA_963978895.1 of Erpobdella octoculata. Lineage (NCBI taxonomy): Eukaryota > Metazoa > Annelida > Clitellata > Hirudinida > Erpobdellidae > Erpobdella > Erpobdella octoculata. The sequence goes on along the minus strand of OZ022238.1, from coordinate 22,063,252 downwards.
TACATACATACATACATACATACATACATACATACATACATACATACATACATACATACATACATACATACATACATACATACATACATACATACATACATACATACATACATACATACATACATACATACATACATACATACATACATACACACACACATACATACATACATACATACATACATACATACATACATAGATACATACACACACACACATACATAATTTGAATGAGCATTTAGTGCCGAAATATTGTAAAAAACACATACGTACATACATACATACATAAACACACACAGACACACAGACACACATACATGCACATACACATGCATACATACACACATACATACGCACATATATATATATATATATATATATATATATATATATATATATATATATATATATATATATATATATATATATATATATATATATATATATATATATATATATATATATATATATATATATATATATATATATATATATATATATATATATATATATATATATATATATAGTTCCCGCTCGCTCACCCGCTCCGCTCTGCTTATTTTGTGACGGATTTCAAAACATTTTTCTCTATATTTGATTCCCCTTGACTCTCAAGGTTGTGTGAAAATTTCATTACGATTGATGAATGTTACATAACACCGATACTTTCTTACGTCTGCATTGCTTAATCAATCATAAGCCCATTGATTTGCAATCACACATTTTAAATCAACTTCACTTCTACAGTTTATTGTTTTTCTAAAACAGTCCAAATCATTTTGTTTTGTATTTGGTTGCTTCAACTTATTACAAATATGGTGAATCTGTTAAATCTTTTTTTAAAATCGAAAAATATAGATATCTTATTTGGTAAAGGCTTTAGTGTGAATAAAACCAATTAAGAAAATGTTTACACTTTTTTATAACATTTTTTGTTTTTCATCCAAAAAACAGAATACTCACTCTTTTAAAAACTTCCCTCCAGCATTAGAAAAAATTTGTTGCCGTGTCCAGTTTTCCTATCGTAAAATGTCTAAACGTCCCGATTTGACAGATGAACCAAACATGATCCAACAGTCAAACGAACGTCACAAGATTGCCAAAAAAAAGCGACTGCTACAGCTCAAGCGTTACAGTCAGTATGAAAAACAACTAGAAAAATCTAGTAGCAAAAAGTCTCTGACACTTCTTACCAAAAAAAACACAGTATCAGGAGATGCAAAGGCAACAAGAAAGGAGGTCATGTTTGTAGGCAAAATCAGGTTGTTGGAAGCTGCCGCAAGAAACGATGTCCAAGAAGGTAAGACAATTAAATGATTTAATTGCGGTTCAGTTCACATTTCTAAACATACATCAGTGTTACTTCCACTACTGGTTATTAAATTTGAAATGGAAAAATTAGGAATGGGATTTGAAATAGGACTGTAAAAAGCATGAAAATTATGGAATTCGAAATTATTTTTCGATTTTATTAGTAAATAGAATAAGAAATACTTTTTTTTAATATTTAAAATAGAAATAAACTTAGAAATATAAATTATTTTTTAAAATAAAATTAATAAATATAATTGAAAATATATATGATAAAAATAACGTAGTTCTTATTAATTTGGATTTTAATTTAAAAAATAATGTCTAATTCTTTGCTGGAATGATATAAGCTTTCGCTATCAAATTTTGTCACTAGCATTTTTTAAATGAATATTTTTAATTTTTTTAAATTATAATTTCTTGATACTTGTTTCAACGGGAATAGTAAAAAACAAATATTTTAAAAAACACATAATTTATTTCTAAAAAAATCTCAAAGTAAATTCAAATGTAAAAATTGTTTTTTGTTACTAAATACATTTGGGTACATAAACTATTTTTGCTTAAAAAAGTTTTATTTAACTAGCAATAATTTGTAGGGATTTCTAATTTTCAAAACCCTGTAAATTAAATTAATAAAAATGTACAAAATATTATTAAATAATAATTTTTTTATAAGTTTGCTCCCGAGAAAAACCGAAAACCACATAATTTTAAAGAGTTTTATTTCTAATCTAAATCTAATACGGGGTAACTAAAACTAAAATCAGAATGCAAAACTCAGCACAAAATACAAAAGCATTCTAAGTTAATTTGCAGCTTTCTCTATGGAGGAGTAAGATCAAGTAATTGATGTTTCACCTGAAATCACTTATTACATTTTTGGCTAAAAAGGTCATTTTGTTTTAGTGTGAATTACATTATATTGTTAATATAATTATAATAAGTTATTAAAATAACAAATCATAATCATGAAATATAAATTAAAATATACTTTTTAATTCTGTTATCTATTGTTGTCGTAATAATTATCACCAGTGGCAGCATTTATCAGCGTTGTCATTATGAGCACATTACTATTGTTCTTACAAAATCTTTATATTAAAACAAATTTAATCGTCATTGTCATCATCATCACCATCATTATCATAATCATCCTTATCGTTGTCATCGTTATCGTTACCACCACCACAACAAGCACACAGGTTGAGAATCACTGGGTCAGAGTGTCCGATGTATTTTCAAAACACAAGTGTTGAATCATCACTATCATCATTATCATCACCATCACTATCATCGTTATCATCATGTATTTAATTTATGGCGATACACTGGTGATGAAACTAAAACTTATAGTCTCGTATATAAATTCTCGTATATAAAGCCGTTCTGCAATATTCAAATCGAGTTAAAAGACATTTTAATGTTGTTGAACTACGTTTGTGAGACTAATGACGTTTTTTTATTTTTTAATATTTAGTTTAACGACTTATTAGTTAATTTGCAGTTCGAAAAGTTAAATTTTTAAAACATTCTTGAAAATTGTAAAATAATTTCAACACCACTCAGGAGTTCCTGTACTCAAAAAAATAAGCCCAACATTGTTGCGACAATTCAGCCTTTCTTCTGTACCCAGTAGAACATGATAACAAGCAATTTGTATTTCGTTGATCGCCGTCTACCTAGTTGGTGAAATGAAATCTGCCCGTGGGTGATTAAATTAGATGGAGGTGAAAGTGTTACTGTTGAAAGTTTTTTTTTTATAACTTACGGTTGGGGCGAATACAGGATAAGCAAAAGGAAGGGTCAAAAACGGTAGGTAAGAAAATTTTTTCATCGTGTCAGATTTATAGGTTTTGACATATAGGTACTTCTGGTCAATACCTAATCATTCAAAAATGAATTTCTATAAGAGATTTAAGCAGAATTACATAATTAGTTAAGTTTATTGACCTTTTTTGGAGTCAGGTTTTGTACAACATTTGGTATAAATTTATAAGAGCATGCTCAGATCCACTACAGAAAAAGTATCTGTGTAAAGTCCACATACCTTAAACAGATGAGTAAAACTTCCAAACTTAGCTATCTGTATATGTTACCACTAAATGATTATTACAAAGTTTATTACAAGGCTCAGGCAAAGTCCATATGCCCCGACAATAAAATAAATCATAAAAAAATAATTAAAGCGCAAAAATTATTAACAAATAAATTCATAATAAAAAAAGCAACAGATGAGTCAAATTTCATTCTTCCAACAAAATTGAATAGGGTGGTCCAGCCAGTAAATATCCAGGAGATTTTCAAGCTGGAAGATTATTTTTGCTTCTATGAATGAAACATTAAGTTAATTCTACGTATTGATCACTTTTGTAGTAAAGAAAAACTTTAAAATCTAGTCTAGAATTTTGTTTTTCTAGCTTATGAATGTGACCGCTTGTGCTGAAGAAACTAAATTTTTTATTAAACTTGGAGTTGAATTGGAATAATAGAAAATATTTTATATTTTATAGACTACAATCATGTCTTCTCTAGATTTTTTAAGGCTTAGAGTGGATAAATCAAGATACTTCAGTCTTTCTTTATATTTTAAATTCTCACTTTCACGCAAGAGCTTAGTAGTTCTTTTTTGTACTTTTTCAAGTTTTTCTATCATACTTATGTGGTGATGGGACCATACTGCAAAAGTATAATCAAGGTGAGGACGGAATAAACCTTTGTTCAGGGGCAAAAAACAATCCTTAGATAAGTTGTGGACATTTCTTTTGACAACTCTAAGAAGGCTATTAGCTTGTTTAACTTTTTTGCATAAATGTGTAGTAAATTTTAGTTTGCTGTCTGCTACAACTCCTGGAACTCTCTTCTGGGACTGATAAAATGTGATGTTTAGTTTCCCCTCAGCAAAGTTGTAATTTAATCTATACGTGTCATGCAATGACAGATATACACACTTGTGGTAGTTCAATTTTAGAAACCAATCTTTGCACAAGCTGGAAAAAAAATCTAAACATCATTGGAGAATCTGTTAATCATCAACATTTTTGATCACCTTGAAAATGTTTGCATCATCAAAAAATAAGAAGTTATTAAATATCTTCAACCTTCAACTTCACAAGCTTGAAATACTTCATCGTTATAAAATACAATTAGCAAAGGACCTACGACACTTTTTTGTGGGATTCCGTTAGGGCTGTTACAGTTACTGAATCTGAAAACTAAAAAAATCATTTAACTTAATCTTTTTAGATCCAGTTATTTTAAATGAAACTGAATTTAAAAAAAACTAACTGAAACTGAATATATTGAGAAAACTGAATTTAACTTAATCTTTTTGAAATTAAGTTTTTTTGCATTTTTTTAAATTATTTTTATGTTTGCGGTTGAAAATTCTGATTCAATGGCACGGACGATAACATAAACGGAAGTTATGAATTGGCCTTTCTTTTTGTATCGTGTTAGTGTTGTGGTGCCTGTGCTGCTTTTTAGAAATTTTTAAGTTCTTAGGTCTTAAGAACTTCCATTTCGATACTCTTAAAATATTCAAAAAATATTAATATGAACAGCCCTTTTTGGATTTATAAAACCAGGCATGAATTACAAACTGTTTTCATGTCGTCTATAGCTCGCCCGTCGGTTTGGTGACATTTAGGCGGGCGACAGTTAGGGGCGTGACATATAGGCAGCGACATATGTGTGGATGGACATATGGGCGGAATGACATTTAGGAGCTCGACATTTAGGTGTGCGATATTTAGGGGCGCGACATTTTGGGGGCGCGACATTTCAATCCTTGAAAATCACCAAGATCGTAACATAACCTGCGCCTTGCTCCACAAGTTAACATTTCTAAATCAATACTGAACCCGATAACTGAATGATCACTACCACCCAGAGGTGAAAGATATTTGATATTTGCTATGTTCTCTTTAGAAGTTAAAATCAAATTCAAGATATGAGGTGTTTGTCTTTCTCTTGTTCTCGTAGCTTCTGATATGTGTTGAATCCAAAATCTATCATAAAAAAACTTTAGAAATCTGTTTTCAATTTTTTCTTTTGATTCCAAGCACATTCTTAACTCCCAATTGATATTAGGAAAATTGAAATCTCCCAAAACTAGATGATCACCTTTTAGTGCAGCAAACTCTTTCAATAACCAAACAAACTTATTATCATTATCATCAGAGCCGTTTGGGCTTCTATAAACCGACAGAATGTTAAAAGCTTTACTTTTGCACACAACTTCTCTTCAAAAGGTGAAGTCATGCACATCCCCAACAACTGCAAGATTATCTCTGAAGAACATCATTATACCTCTGTGGCCCACTTTAAAAAAACCTGAAGTTAGCACCTGATAACCATCCAAACCAAATTCAGACAACTGTTGAGAGACTTTAAAATTTTTTGGATTAATTTCTGTTATAATTATTACATCTGGACTAGAACTAACAGACTCCAAGAATACCTGTAACTCCATAAACTTATTACAAAGACAATCTGCATTGGTGTAACAAACATAAATGCAGCTTCTTCTAACTTTATGGCTTGAACTGCTCATTTTTATGAATTTTTCTTCCTGAAAGTTAGAAAACTAAAACTTCCAGGTTTCCCTCTTATTCTGAATACCCAATTTTTTTACATCATCTCTAAGGCCAACTTCATTCTTTTTATTCTTCAATAACCTTTTACACTCTACTCTGTCCTCTTTTGCAAGATCCTGATTTAAAATTATCATTTTGAAATCTTCACTTTTCCTCAGTCTAAAACTATTTTCTAGCACAATATTCAGCTTTGGTTCACAAACTTGACTAGTAATGGTCTGTTTTTTCTGGCAGATTCCATTTTCCTTCCCAATCTGAAAACTTCCAAAATGTCATTATCCATCTCTTTGTCTGTAACTTCTCTTAATAATTTTAAAACTGTTTCCCTGTCCTTGACTTTTGAACCATCATCATCCTCAGGCATATTGTAAACCACAATATTATTTTGTCTTTTCAATCTTTCATTGTTTACATCAATTTTACTCACCACAGTCCTCTGTACCGCCTCAACATCTGTTTTCAAAACCTCCACATTTTTTTTAATCAAGCTTGACCACTTTTTTTCATCAACTGATTTTCTTTGATCAAACTAGACCACTCCTTGGTTGCACGTTGATTTTCCTTGAGTCCTTCAATTGAGTCCTTGCTGAGATAATCCAATTTTTTTCCTAACCCCTGGAGGTATTCTTTCTGGTCCTCTAAAGCCTCAGCTAATTTGTTGTTATTGGTCAGAATTTCTTTAACTGCTCGAAGATTATCTGCTATACCCATTAACTGGTATTCTTTCGGCTCATCTACTTTTTTTGCATCTATCAAACTCTTCATGCACTCCTCGTTTGTCTTTAAACAACCTTCACATAAATGGAGCCCCAGCAATTCAGCAAGTGCCGTCCGTTCCTGTCCAACCTCTTTTCTACTTTTTGCCCCAGGCATTTTTACCGAAACCAACTTTTACGTTTGTTTACGAGCCGTGCGAACAAAACTTTTCAAAAATACTTTTTGTAATCTATTATTTTATTAAAAAACAAAATTTTATGGACAAATAAAACAAACTATGAAACTATAAAGAATTATTCGACGTAGCGACTGTTTTTGTCCATCCGCTGATGATGATGTTTCGCGGCTAATAACTTCTTATTTAAACATTTTAACAAAAAAATGCCCTAACAAACCGTGTTCAGCGTCTCATAATCTATCAACGTGAGTTTTTTCAGACCTGCAGATGCTAATCGGGTGACATAATACATAATACATCATTGCGCTTTTATAGTAGGTAACCAGCACTTGACGCACGCTTCGCGCACGAAGCGTGTGAGTTTTTACATATTAATACTAAAGGTAGTCGCACTCAAATCGCTCTCTAAGCTCAAAAACAACACCAATGCGCTATTATAGTAATAACTTTACGCACGCTTCGCAAGCGTGTGACTATTTTAGCCAGTAGCTGATGATTTTTAACTTGAAAACGTTTTGGAATGGTCTTCTCTTTGATTGGATGATTTTAGAAAATCTGCCTACAAAAAAAACTTTTAATGGGTGATATTGGAGAAAAACAGCCTACGAAAATCCCATATTTATTTGGTGATAGTGAAAAAGCCGCCTACGAAAAAAACCTTTATTGGATTTTTTTGGAAATATCAGCCTACAAAAAAAAACTGTAACGGCTAATATAAAAAAAAAAACTCCTACGGAAAAAACTTTTATTGGGCAATTTTGGAAAAACATCCTACGAAAAAAACCAACTTTTAATTTCTGATAATGAAAAGAACCACCTACAAAAAAAACCCAACCTTCAATGGCTGATATTGAGAAAACCCACCGGTTATTTATTTATTTTCAACTTGTTTATATTGAGTTATGACGTATGCTCAAAATATATCCGCAAAGCGTCGAACTTTCCAATAATAGGAATAATATTAGCAATTATTACAATAAGAGGAATAATAATTGCAAAATAGTAATATGTCGTTAATAATAATTTCATTAAATTTATCCGCAAAGCACTTGACGCACGCTTGGGTGATAGTGAAAAAGCCGCCTACGAAAAAAACCTATTTTGGAAATAACAGCCTACGAAAAACACAATATTTATTGAATGGTATCGGAAAAACAGCCTACGAAAAAAAAAACTGTAACGGCCAGTATAAAAAAACTCCTACGGAAAAAATTTTTATTGGGAAATATTGGAAAAACATCCTACAAAAAAACCCAACCTTTAATGTCTGATAATAAAAAAACCCAACCTTCAATGGCTGATATTGGGAAAACCCGCCGGTTATTTATTTATTTTCAACTTGTTTATATTGAGTTATGACGTATGCTCAAAATATATCCGCAAAGCGTCGAACTTTCCAATAATAGGAATGCTATTAGCAATTATTACAATAAGAGGAATAATAATTGCAAAATAGTAAAATGTCGTTAATAATAATTTCATTAAATGTATCCGCAAAGCGTCGAACTTTCCAATAATAGGAATAATATTATCAAATTAGTTAATTTTCGTATATAATAATATTATTAATAATTAAAATAAGAGGAACAATAATTGCAAAATAGTAAAATGTCGTTAATAATAATTTCATTAAATGTATCCGCAAGGCGTAGAACTTTCTAATAATAGGAATAATATTAGCAAATTAGTTAATTTTCTTTATTAATAATATTATTAATAATTAATATATTAGAATAATTTATATTTTTATATAATTATAATTGCGGAAAACCCGCCGGTTTTCTACTTCGAAGATTTATTTATTTTCAACTTGTTTATATTGAAAGATGACGTACGATGACGTATATATATCCGCAAAGCGTAGAACTTTCGCGGCTAATAACTTTTTATTTAAACATTTTTAACATAAAGTGGCTTAACAAATTGTGTTCAGCGTCTCATAATCTATAAACGTGAGTTTTTTCAGACCTGCAGATGCTAATCGGGTGACACACATAATTCATCATTGCGCTTTTATGTTAGGACCAGCTCTTGACGCACGCTTCGCACGCGAAGCGTGTGAGTTTTTACATATCAATAGTAAAGGTAGTAGAACTCAAATCGCACTCAAAACTCATAAACAACAACAATGCGCTATTACAGTAATAACTTTTGGCACGCTTCGCAAGCGAAGCGTGTGATTATTTTAGCCAGTTTTGGAATGGTCTTCTCTTTGATTGGATGATTTTAAAAAAACGCCTACGAAAAAACCACATTTAATAGGTGATAGTAAAAAACCGCCTACGAAAAAACCTATATTGTATATTTTTGAAAAAAACCGCCTACGATAAACAATTCATTGGATGGTATCGGAAATAACAACCTACGAAAAAAAACAAACTGTAACGGCTAATATCGAAAAAAGCCTACGAAAAAAACAACTTTTATTGGGCGATATTGAGAAGACCCGCCGATGTACTACTTCGGTGATTTATTTATTTTCAACTTGTTTATATTTAGTTATGACGTATGCTCAAAATATTTCCGAAAAGCGTCGAACTTTCCAATAGGAATAATATTAGCAAATTAGGTAATTTTCGTAAATAATAATATTATTAATAATTAAAATAAGAGGAATAATAGTTGCAAAATAGTAAAATGTCGTTAATAATAATTTCACTAAATATATCCGCAAAGCGTCGAACTTTTCTATAATAGGAATAATATTAGCAAATTAGTTAATTTTCGTTGATAATAATATTATTAATAATTAAAATAAGAGGAATAATAATTGCAAAATAGTAAATTGTCGTAAATAATAATTTACAACTTGTTTAAAATTGGGAAAAACCCGCCGGATTTCTACTTCGAAGATTTATTTATTTTCAACTTGTTTATATTGAAAGATGACGTACGATGCATTATATATATATATCCGCAAAGCGTTAAACTTTCGCGGCTAATAACTTTTTATTTAAACATTTTAACAAAAAAGTGCCTTAACAAACCTTGTTCAGCGTCTCATAATCTATCAACGTGAGGTTTTTCAGACCTGCAGATGCTAATCGGGTGACATAATACATAATACATACATAATACATCATTGCGCTTTTATGTTAGGAACCAGCACTTGACGCACGCTTTGCGCGCGAAGCGTGTGAGTTTTTACCAATGCTTTTATTAACTCGTCGTCTCTGTTTCTCTGTCTGTCTGTTTCTCTGTCTGTCTGTTTCTCTGTCTGTCTGTTTCTCTGTCTGTCTGTTTCTCTGTCTGTCTGTTTCTCTGTCTGTCTGTTTCTCTGTCTGTCTGTTTCTCTGTCTGTCTGTTTCTCTGTCTGTTTCAAATCTTGCAATCAATTTTTGAGTCACTTCCTGATGATAGATTTTTTTCAAATTTTGCATACATGCTCAAAATAGAAGACAATGCAATATTCAATTATTAGTTTTACAATAAGTCAATTAATTTAGTTAATTTTAATTAATTTCGATATTTCGATATAATTAAGATATTTCGACTTTAATATAAAATAAAAGAGTAATATAAGAAAAAATTGATTGCAAAATTTGTGTTTTAATTACATATAAGAGCATTGGTTTTAAAAATTCGTTTTTAATTTACTTGTTACATAATATTAGTAAAGGTAGTCGCACTCAAATAGAACTCTAAGCTCAAAAACAACACCAATGCGCTTATATAGTAATAACTTTACGCACGTTCCGCAAGGGAAGCGTGTGACTATTTTAGCCAGTAGCCTATGATTTTTCACTTCAAAACGTTTTGGAATGGTCTTCTAATTGATTGGATGATGTTGGAAAAACTGCCTACGAAAAAAACATTTATTGGGTGATCGTGAAAAACCCGCCTACGAAAAACACAATATGAAATGGATAGTATCGAAAACAACAGCCTACGAAAAAAACAACGTATTTTGGGTGATAGGGAAAAAAGCCTAAGAAAAAACCAACCTTTAATGGCTGATAATGAAAAAAACCGTCTAAAAAAAAACCAACCTTCAATGGCTGATATTGGGAAAACCCGCCGATGTACTACTTCGGTGATTTATTTATTTTCAACTTGTTTATACTGAGTTATGACGTATATTCGCAAAGCGTCAAACTTTCCAATAATAGGAATATTATTAGCAAATTAGTTAATATTCCTAAATAATAATATTAATAATTAAAATAAGAGGAATAATAATTAAAAAATAGAAAAATGTGGTTAATAATATTTTTATTAAATATATCCGTAAAGCGTCGAAATTTCCAATAATCGGAATAATATTAGCAAAATAGTTAATCTTCGTTAATAATAATAATTAAAATAAGAGGAATAATAATTGCAAAATAGTAAATTGTCGTTAATAATAATTTACAACTTGTTTAAAATTGGGGAAAACCCGCCGACTACTACTTCGGTGATTTATTTATTTTATACTTGTTTATATTCAGCGATGACGTACGATGCATTATATATATGCTAATCGGGTGACATAATTCATAATACATACATAATACATACATCATTGCGCTTTTATGTTGGGAATTGTTAATTTCTTCTTGGTAGTTTACCTACATTTTTGAAAAATTTGAATAAAATTTTAACTGAAACTTAATCTTTAAAGATTCAGTTAACTGTAACTGAAACTGAATTTTTATTAAGTTTCAGTTACTTTAACTGAAACTGAATATTTTTTCAAAACAGTAACAACCCTTGAATCGGCTCATAACTGTATACCTTGTTGATAGCTGGTCATTACCTTTGACTTAAAAGTGTCTTGTTGTCAGAAAGTTTTCAATTCATCCTAACAGAGTATCGTGTAATCTATAGCACTTCAGTTTATAAATTTAATTTTTGTGTAGCACATGTATAAATTTCATGCCTAAACTTGAAAGGCTGTTTTGGATAAATACCATCAGGTCCTTGAGATTTTTTAGGATTTATTCATCAGGTCTCCAATGCCACATGTACGCCGACGACACACAAGTCTACGACCGCATCCGACACGAGCACGCGGACTCTCTTGCCATGAAGGTCTCAAGATGCGTAGACGCCGTCAATCGCTGGATGTTCAGCAGCCATCTACTTTTGAATTCCAACAAAACGGAAGTGATCTGGTGCTCGTCCTTCCGACGTTAGTCAACTCTCTTTACCAAGCCGGTTCGAATCTGGTCTGACCTAATCCCACCAGTAAGACGTGTTTGTAATCTGGGGACTGGTTGGATTCAGATTGTTCTATGGCCAGTCACATCAACAACACGACCCGTTCCTGCTATGCTTCTCTCAGAGAGATTCGCAGCATCTCCTCTCAATTGACGCCCTGAAAATTGTCATAACCGCTCTGGTTCTTCCAAAGATTGATTACGGAAATTCAACTCTAGCCGGCCTTCCTTCTTGTCATCTGGATCGGCTTCAAATTCTCATCAACACAGCCGCCAAAAATAATCTACAATGCTCGGAAATATGACCATGTTACCCCATTTCTCAAAGATCTCCACTGACTTCGCATTCGGTAACGAATCGAGTACAAGAATTCCACAATAGTTCACAAATCTCTGCACGGCCAAGCTCATCCATACCTGTCTTTTGCTCATGTTGCCAATGTACCGGGTCGGCAGAGGCTCAGATCAGCATCCAGGGGTCTCCTCATTACACCGCCGGTTCATCGCGCGACGCTCGACGGAATTTCCATCGACGTCAATGGGCCTTAAATGTGGAACACACTCTCTTTAATAATACTTGGATTCATTATCATTATCATTTATTTAAAAAGTTTGGCAAAAACTAATTCCAATAGATATTTCGTTCATTGCAAAATCACTTTAAAAAAACAGTAACTTATAATTAAAATCTGATGCTTCATTTACACAAATCTTTTCGAAGAAAAATGCTAAATATTCCAATTTATCTTTATCTAAGAAGCAAATCATTGTTTTTTCATCGCTGTCAGTATATTTTAAATTTTTTATCGTGCTAGTTGTTTGAGTTTTAGTTTTGACGTACTTCCAAAAGTCCTTAGGATTGTTTTCACATATGCCAGCAATCGACAATTGATAAGACTGTTAAAAAGTTTGGGAAGATGCCACCAATAAACAGAACTGAAAAAGAAAAAGAAAGCAGGTCTGAGCCAAGACAAGAAAAAGATGACAGAACAGGAAATAGTGAAGAAAAATGTGGTCTCTGTTCGAAATCATTCTCGGACTTGGACAGTGGCGTTTTGTGTGGTCTCTGTGATACACGGTTCCATTGCAAATGTCACGGTGTCACTGAGGTCATTTCCAATGCACTGACTCTCCACAGTAAAGAACTATTCTGGTTTTGCAAAGAATGTCGTCGTGGAACTGAGAGGTTACTACCGGTCATTTCGAAGATACAGAGAAAGGTGGACATAATTGAAGATGACACAGTTAAAATCTACTCTGACTTCAAAACTGAACTTACCAGAAGCACTGCTGCTATTCAAGATTTGTACAGAGAAATAATTGTCTTCGGAAGCCGTATAGAACAATGCGAAAAAAAGTCGAAGAAAATAAATTAGAGCTCATAAGTTCTATCAGCTCAAACCTAGTTGAGACGGAAGAAAAATTATGAACAAAGAAGATAGAAAATGGACCGATTTGTTTTCCGGCGAGGTAAAGTCCGGAATGACCTAGGTCAAAAAAGATATCATATCGGCACAGACAGCACTGCAGTTGCAATCCAAGGTTATTGTGGAAGATCAGAAGGAACAAGAGAAGATTGGTAGGCGAAGATGTAATGTCGTCATACATGGACTGCCTGAATCTGCTGATGGAGGTGCTGGAGGTCAGAGTGATGAAGACAGTGACAGGCTGACAAATTTGTTTCTTGAATTGAACTGTGACATTTCATCGGTTATTGACATGGTTAGGCTTGGCAGACGAACTGACAACGTGGGTCAGAAGCCAAGACCGATGAAACTAACACTCTCATCAGAGGGACAAAAAGACAAATTACTCCGCAGGGCAAAAAACCTGAAAGGAGCAAGCAACGGCCTCGAGAAAGTTTTCATTCATCAAGATCTAACTCCAAAGCAACGAGAGAAGAGGCACCAGTTAATGGAGGAGCTGAGGCTTCGAATCTCCAAGGGAGAAACAGAACTGATTATTGTCAACGGAAAAATAGTGAAAAGATGGAAGTCAAAAGAAACAAGACCAGCACTACAGGCAGATCCTGGTCTGGTGGTGCCGGTGGCCTGATGGGGGGGTCGCCGGAGTTAGGATCGAGATCAGGCGTCATTGATGAGCTACCGGGGTGTGCTTCGAGGAGGGGATCTAACACTGCCACAATCCCTGCGGCCTGTCTCAACGTGAGGTCCATCAAAAACAAGATTGCCATTATCTCAGACATTATAAATCAAAACAGATTGACAATTCTTGGTTTGGTGGAGACCTGGCATGAGTGTTTTGACGACGTTGCCCTGAAAAAGATCGCTCTGCCTGGTTAGCGTTGCATTGAAGCCGATGAAAGGGGCCGCTCTTATGGGGGAGTAGCAGTCATCCACAGGGACACACTCTCGGCCAAGCCACTCGCTTTCGGATTGACGTAAATTACATTTGAGATCATAACTACAAAGTTCTCATCCGTTAAAACGAGATTCATCTTTGTTTTGATGTACCGTCCTGGAAGCATCCCCGCGAGTAATCTGTTTTTCATAGAACTAGGAAATATTTTTGAAGCATTGGCGACGTACAATTGCCAGGTCATTGTTACTGGAGATCTGAATGTCAAGGTCAACATTACTCTCGATCCACACTCTGTTCGTCTGTTGGATCTCATAGGTTCAATAGGTTCATTTGGCTTCGTGAAGTCTGTTACCGGCCCTACGCATTCGCAGGGTAATACTCTTGATTCGGTTATTACTAGATCTGATCTTCCATCTCCGTCTGTCGTCGTTGATCTGCCGCAGGTCTCCGACCATTCTCTTGTGCGTTTCTGGGTTCCGATCCGATTTCCTCCAGCTCGGTTTGTCGAGATTAAACTCGTGCTTGGAGGAGCTTCGACTCTGAGCGATTTCGGTCCAATTTACGTAGCAGCTTCCTGTGCAATCCGGTGGTCTATGAGGATATGTCTATCGACCAGGCCCAGGAGCTCTATGACACTACCTTATCGTCGCTTCTTGATCAAAATGCTCCCTCCCGTGCTGCTAGACGGCGCCTTCAACCTCTTACGCCGTGGTTTGATCGTGATTGCACAGCCTCACAAACTGGTGTAAGTGAATCAAGAACTGACTGATCGGTCATCACTTCAACTTTTTGAGTTTTTAGGTCGGAGTTCACCTTATCCAGTGAGCTTTCAAGAAAAAATTTTATTTCTATATCAGACGCCAAAGTTGGGGTAGGCAAGCTATATAGGGCAATAGTCTGTATTAATTCTGCTACCCTAGGGCTGCTTTTTCGTGTAAGTGGGGAACAACCGCAAACCATTCCAAAAATTCAAAAGCTATATTGATAGTATTGGAATCTACTGCTCCTAAAATAACAGGTGCTTGCACAACATCCACCAGCTGTGGCTGGCAACTTAACCCACATAACTTAATTTTTTTCGGCAAACCCAATTTCAAGGATCTAGCCAAATCTGCCCTTACACAACAGATTTACGCCACACTATCTAATAAGGAAACAACAGGTGGGAGATTACTTATTTTTATTTTTATAAATGACCTATCATAAAATTTAATAGAATTATTAAGTACATCACTTCCCGGAAACGATGGATGAGAAAGTTTGTTAGCATTTCTTTTTTATTATAGTTTATAGTCCTTTACACCAAGTGTTTTTAAGTCTGAATTGGCTGTATGTAGGAAGCACATAAGTACTTGCTGTCGTGGATCAAAGTTTGATCCTTTTAACTGTCTAATATGATGTTTATATGTCCAGAAATCAGGTATCGATTTCCAGAATGTAACTGGTTTTAGAATAATAATATAACTAGAAAAGTTAAGTATGAACTCATTAATATCTCTAGTAACCGGGAAGTTACTTTTAGGGAAATAGTTCATCGATATTAATTTATATATATATATATATATATATATATATATATATATATATATATATATATATATATATAGATATAAATATATATATATTAGGGTTGCACCAAAAACCGGCCCCGGCTCCGGCCGAAAACCGGCCATTTTTCCGAATCCGGTCAAATCCGGCACCGGCCGGATTTGATGGCCGGATTTGGAGCCGGATTTAACGTATTTATTTATTTATTTCAGTGTTTGTAAACACTGTTACACGGTGTTGTCACGCGCAAGACTAATACTCCCAAAAGCTGTTTGACGTCTTCTCTGCTTACTCATCTAAGATCTAAGCATCCAATCCTGTACAGTGAGATGAACAGTCTAAAGACTTCGATGGCAGCTGCTGTTGAAGTTGCCACTGCCACCTCCTCGAATATTGTTTACCATTTTTTGTTTATTGATTATTTGAAATAAAGCTGATATTGTCTGTTGGTAACTACGTTGGTTTTTAATGATAACATGCAATTGAACAAAAAGATGTATAATGAATAATAAAAAATGCCATGACCGGCTCCGGCTCCGGATTTTGAATCATGAATCCGGCCAGAACTGGCCCCAACCGGATTTGAAAAACCCAAGTCCGGTGCAACCCTAATATATATACATATACATATATATATATACATATATATATATATATATATATATATATATATTTATATATATATATATATATATATATATATATATATATATATATATGTATATATATATATACATACATATATATACATATATATATAAACCTCCCTCCTAAGCTAGACACCGCTGGTGTATGACTTGCTTTGGTGATTTATTACAAGTCCAGATGGAGCGTGTCGTTGTCTATCAGATCGCCTCAGTTGTAATGATGACGGTGAACGTGGTATTACTGATTCTGAGTTTTTAGTAGAAGGGAATGGCGTTGCTGCAAAGTCTTGTGTAGGCTGTTCTGGCTGGTGTTCGGTGTCTGGTTGAAAATGAACAGATTTTTTTAAACGGTCTGAATGCTGACCTTTCAGAATGCCTCTTTTTGTGTTAATGTTCTTTTCCACCATTTGACCAAGTTCGGCAGTTGTAGCATTTTCTCCTTGTCTTGTATTCTGATAAGGTAAGTCAAATGTTTCGAGTAATGTTGTCGTAAACTTCGATTCTTGACGTTGGCGTAACTGGTTGATGTGGCTCTTCCAGACCATTCTTTTTACGAATGTATCGTACAGAACTCTTCCCCTTCTACGAACAATCTGTCCTGGTATCCACGTGACAGGTCCCGGTCGATAATCGCGAACGAACACCAATTCACCGTTTTGGAACTGTCGAGGTCGTGCCCCATGATGGCGGTTGAACTGTGTCTGTTAATGGCCTGAATTTCTACATCCGGTCTTTCGATTGTTTTAGTATCATCCAGTGTAGTCTTAAGTCGTTCAGACTCTGCTATTAATTCAATGACTGTAATAGGTTTTTCGCTATCCAACATGCGTAACAGCCTGGAACGTATCTCGACATGTTCTTGTGCCTGAAGTCCTGCAACATATTGAACACACTTATGTGTTTCGTCTGACATTCCTCGAAGTTCTGCTGCCTCTGCAGCAGCAATGATCTTATTTCCATAAGTGCTAAAATCACTTCCTGATGTACAAATTATTCGACTAAAGTCAAACCTTCGTCGAAAAAGACTTTTCTTAGGGCCAAATAGTTGTTTCTTCCCAACCAATGTCGCTGGGAAGCCGTGGAGAAATTCTGTTAGAAAAAAACTGAATATGCGTGGTTGTCTAATAGAGTTCGAAGAAGTTCAGTCTTTGACTCTTCTGGAAGATGTCGTTCGTGACCTTTGACAGTGTCTTCCAAACGTCTAAGCCACAGACTGAAAAATCGTCCTACCTCTGGTTCGTAGGAAAACATTTCCACTCTCTGACGTAGTCGATCAATTGTTATGATGTTTATTTGTCCAGAATTGGTTTTAAAATAATAATATAACTAGAAAAGTTAAGCACGAACTCATTAATATCTCTAGTAACCGGGAAGTTACTTTTTATTAATAAGAAATTGTTTTTCTAGTAATTAAAAAAAAACAGGAATTTCCTGAATATTTGAAGGAAATTCACCTACCAACGGTTTAATATTTGATAAACACCGACTAGCCCGACTTTCAACCGAAGTTTCAAAATTTTCTCGAGCTATCATTCGTTCGAGTTCCTCCATTCTCTATCGCCTCGTTTCTTCCCTGTCTTTTTCAGCTCGTTCCTCCCTCTTTTTTACCTCTTCTAATTCTAGCCAACTTAGCTTTCTATTTTCTCGTTCTTCTTCTAATTCTATGGTTTTCAACTTTCTATTTTCTTTGTCTCTTTCTAACATCATCTCTTTTAATTGCAACTCTCTTTCTCGTAATGCTCTATCTATCGATTCATTTTCCAATTGTTTCTCTATTTCCAACTCTTTCTCTTTTCTTCACCATCCCACATACCTCTACGTTTTTGATTTTCATGATGTTTTCCTCGTCGGTCTCCATACGTCGGATCTTCGCCAAACCCACTAGTGTCTTCCCTTCTAGCGTTCCCTGCATTCTCCCAATTTTCTGGAGACACATTCCCTCCAAGTAATTGCGCTGGGTCTTCACAACCCTCAACACGGGACGACTTACTATCCATCTTCAACCAGATAAGTATCAATATAAAAGACCTACTTATCTAAACTAATACCGGCGGGAAAACTCGAGCATGGATGGGTCGGCCGATTCTAGCCACGGAAAGTCTCGTAACTGGTTAGCTGATAAGATGATGATCTCGGAAACGTCTAGCGAGCCTTGGTCACAAGGAGAACTTTACCGGCAAGAGAGATCTTCTTCACGAACTTGCTTTTCGAACTTCGCTGGAGAGCACCTCTTTCTTTCTGAGACTTGATCTCACCGCTGCCACCAAAATGTCACTGTCTTCCCTGCTGGAATGCCGTGAACACGAGAAAGAAAAAAGCAACACAACAACACGACAACAAAAACTTTAATAAAGCGCAAATTAAATGGAAAAACGCGCAGGACTTTGCCTGATACTAAATAACTATACTGTCCTGGCGGGGTTCAAATCGCTGTATAAATAGCCTCAAAAAACGCGCAAAAGAATGTCTGAGAATTCTAGGTTCCTGTCTAGACTAAGAGTCTAGACAGATCGACGGGCGCAGGATGCACATGTCAGGAGGTCCGTAGAGCGACCCCTTTTTTTTTATAATAGTTTATAGTCCTTTACACCAGGTGTTTTAAGACTGAGAGCGACCCCTGACATATATATATATATATATATATATATATATATATATATATATATATATATATATATATATATATATATATATATATATATATATATATATATATATATATATATATATATATATATATACTAGCTGACCCAGCAAACGTTGTTTTGCGTTATAAAATATTTTGGTTTTTTTTTATTAAAAGTTTAATATACAAAATATGACAACTTAAAAAAAAAATCTATGTCAAAGACCAATCGAGTGTACAATGCCCGGGGTTTTTGAAAGTTTTTCTATCGTTCTTTTCTCTTGCTCCTTTTTCTTTCCCGCTTGCTCTCCCGTTCCCGTTTGCTCTCTCGTTTCCCCTTGCTCTCCGTTCCCGTTTACTCTTCCGTTTCTGCTTGTCTTCCCGTTTCCGCTTGTATTGCTGCACTCGGGGCTTTTAGAGGTTTTTCTATCGTTTTTCTTTCGCTCCTTTGACCAGGCTTGTAACTGGCATAAGTGACACACGGCGGAGTTAAAGAATTCTTATTTATTCGTTTTATAGACACGTAAACATTTATTAGAAATTCGCATATTATATAGACAAATAAATAAGTTACTCTAAGGTTTGTAGAAATAAACTTGGAGATCAACCAACAGGAAAAGATGAACAAAGATATGTATATATATATATATATATATATTTATATCTATATATAATATATATATATATAATATATATATACAAATATATATATGATAGATACATATAATATATATATATATATATATATATATATATATATATATATATATATATATATATATATATATATATATATATATATATATATATATATATATAATATATATATACAAATATATATATGATAGATACATATAAATATATATATATATATATATATATATATATATATATATATATTTATATCTATATCTATATATAATATATATATATATATATATATATATATATATATATTTATATCTATATCTATATATAATATATATATATATATATATTTATATCTATATATATATATATATATATATATATATATATACATAAATATATATACATATATATATATATATATATATATATATATATATATATATATATATATATATATATATATATATATATATATTCTGAAACAAAGTATCGTTGTTCTATTTCGAATATTTTAGATGTATAAATTGTATTATAACTCATTTAAGCATGAAATTTGAAACCAATAAAAACAAATTTGTTGCGGATAATTCAAGCCTTCATAAAAGCATATATCAATTGGACGATTCGTAGTTTTTCAGAAATTTCGATTGACTAGTACTATTTCAAAGAGTTTTTTGCGTTGTTTTTGTAGCAGAATAAGCGTTTTTTAACAAATTCTCAAGCGTTGTACTGTTCTGCAAAAAATGCTCAACTGTAGGTAAAACTCTCTTAAACTCTGTTGTTGACACTAAGTAGATGTAAAAAAAACTGAAAAAAGTTTATAAATGCTAGGAAAATAAGTTGCCAGAGAGGCATAGAATGAAGCAAACAACTTCAGAAAAACTAATAAACTAAAGCTTGCAGAAACCAAGTTGTTATATTAAGAACACAAGAACAATGAACGAACGTTTATTATCGAGATACGACACACGACCAGCACGATGGCAATCCGAACAACAAAAGACAAAGAAGGCGGAACTACACGAAGGTCGTGTCCATGCAAATATACTAAATTAATATATAGTTAAATAGATAATTATTTAATTAGCATGTCACAACACCTCCCCCCCTTTAGTGTAAAGGTTATGTGGGGTATTTCTTCATTTGGCTGTTCATCACTAGACGGTTTGGTGAACGCCAGTGTCTTAGTTCCCAAGGTGACCTAGCTGTTGGTGGAGCTGCTAGTAAGTCTACTTCATTTGAAGAAGGTGGTACTGGTGTGTCCAATTTTTCTGAGGCATCTTTTCTGGGTTTCACTGATGGGGACAGCGGCAAATCAAACGTGCGTAGTAGGGTTGTCGCTGTAGTGTCTTTTCGGGGTCGCATTTGGTTGATGTGTCTTCGCCATGTGCAGCCCTCTACGATTACATCATACATGACGCGGCCTTTTTGTCCAATCACCTTGCCTGATGTCCACGTGGGTCGTCTTGACGATAATCTTGGACGTAGACTAAGTCTCCTGAACTAAACTTCCTTGAGCCTTGGTCGTTTTGCTTGGAATCTTTAGTGGTGTTGGTACCTTTAGAGTCTTCTTCTGTGATGCGCAGATCTAGGAGTGTTCGAGGCTTTCGATTTAGGATGTTTTTTCAGCTGGTGACTTTCTGTCTACTGATGCTGGACAGGGAGTGTTCCTGTACACAAAGAGCAGGGTTTGCAGAGCTTTGGCTAGTGTTTCCTCCCCCTTCAGTTTTTGCAATCCACGTTTGAACGTGTCTACGAATCTTTCGGCTTGTCCGTTTGACTGCGGATGGAAAGGTGGAGATCGTACATGGGTAACACCATGTTCTCTGTAGAAAACATGAAAATTAGATTTACAAAATTGTGTGCCATTGTCAGACACAATAGGTTTAGGGTAACCAAATCGTGCGAACAAATGTCGGAGCTCTTTCAGAGTTGCTGAGGTAGTGTTAGAAGTTATTTCGATAACTTTCGGCCATTTAGAGTATGCATCAACAATTATCAGGTACATTTTTCCATTAAGTGGACCTGCGAAGTCTATATGGATTCTACTCCATGGTGTTGATTCTGGTGGCCAGGGACAGATTGGATGTTTGGCCGGTAATTTATCAGCAGTCTGGCAGGAATGTACAGTATCTTCAATGTCTTTATCAATGTTGACTGTAGCTATCTCTTTTCCAATGATCACCGCTGCCCAACGGGCATAGGCTGGGTGGCTTGGAGACTTGTCGATGTTTGCCTGCACGAATGTCTGTGGAGGTGCTTCCAGGTATTCGGATTTTTTTTGATGGATTTGAGAGTGTGGTACTCTCTGACCAGGTCGTTCAATGTTACCTCATCTGTTTCATCCAGTTTCCTCAGCAATCTGACACGAAACTCCGCGAGCTCTGGAGCTTGAAATGAAAAAAAACAAATGCGAGGCATTTAATCGTTTCCACGCTTACCTCTTTGAATTCTGCGTCTACGCAGCGTGCATTGATTTTATTTGAGAAAGAGCCTATGTCATCGTTGGGGGAGAAGATGAGTCGGAAACACTCGGATCTTCGTCGGAAGAGGCTCTTTTTCGGACCGAAGAGAAGGCGTAGGGTCTCGATCGTTGCTGACCACGAGAGTTCTCCAGGCTTTCTTAGCATGATGTGTCGTGCGAATGTAGCGTATGTGTGGCTGTCTAATAGTGAAACAAGCAAGTGTGTCTTGTTATCTTCTGAAAAGTTAGGATACTCATTCAGAGCATCTTTTAATCGACGTAGCCAGAACTCGAAATGACCTCCTTGTTCTGGTTCATGTGTATACTTGTCGAGACGTCGTTGAAGTCGGTCGACGACAATTTCGTGTGTGTCGACGCGCGATGGAGATGCAGCCACGATCTTCATGAGGGTCTCCTGTTGGTTGCACATCTGCTGCATGAGTTGAGCAATTGATTTCATCTAATGTTAACAGGATACAAATGTTTAAAATAAAGATGAAAATTTCGCCACGGCCTGAGAAATTATGTCAATGCAAGGTGGAGTTTTCACGCAAAATTTCTTAAGCTCCATGTGGTCAATCTCTTTTGCTTGCTTATTCATTTTTTTTCTCTGTAGGTGTATATGGTATTTTTTTTTAGCAATTTTCTCTTCTTCCATATGAACAGCCTATTGTGCTAGCTTTAACTTTATTAGCATCCATCTTTTTTACGTGGACAGCCTGCTTATAACAACTTTAAAATCTCATATCACTATTTTTCTCTTCTTACACCTGCTTGATTAGATTGGTCAAATCAGCGCCCTGCGAATTTGTCATTTAAGGCGAAGAAGAGAAATATTAGTTTTTTTTCTTCTTCCTGGATTCGCCAGCAATAACATGTAAACGCACTTTGTATTTAAGTCTGAAAAATTTTCAAAATAAAACTTTTGGCTCAAACGTTATGTTAATGCACATGTACGCATTGTAAACGTAGAGGAATATGCTTTCTAGCGATTCGTAACGTTAAAGTCGAAGTTATTTATAACACAATATTTCTCGAATTTATTTTAACTTTATTATTCTTCCTTGAATATAATCCTTTTCTTGACTCTAAACTGAATTATATCACTTTGCAGAAGTTAGCCCGGTTCTGACAAATCTTTTTATAATTCCAATTTCTCTACCCTACAACCTTTTTTTTTTTTTTTTTATTTTTTTTATTATAGTTTATAGTCTTTTACACCATGTGTTTTAAGACGCTCCCTACAACCTTACTTTTTTCTATTGAGGACCACAAAAAGGAAAAGGACCAATACCAATTATATATATATACACATATATATATACACATATATATACATATATATATATATACATATACATACATCCATCCATGTATATATACACTCAAACACACATATACACATATATACATTAATGATACAAAAATTATACGCACACACAATGTCACAGGAGCACAAATATACATATATACATACATATACATATATATATACATATATATACACACATATACACACATATACACACAGATACATTCATACATAAATGACCAAAATATGCACACATAAAATAAAATAAACAAATACTATGAAAATACGTAAGATGAATCATCTTCATCTTACATATCCCCCCTCTTCGAAAAAAGAAACGCGTCAGTGTTTCTTGATTACATCGTCACTCTCTTTACGACTAAGAAAGTCAGCACCGATGTTTTCCTTGCCTTTGAAATAGTTTACTTTCAACTTATTCTCAATCTCTATCTCTCTGCGTGCTACTTCAACAGGACGGGCATCTCCGAAGATTGCCGAATTCAACTTTCCATCTTTCCCCACCCCTCCATTTTGGCCTCTAGGCAGAAGATTGAGCCTTGGTCTTTCTTTTGGCGTATTCAAAGCTTGAACTTTTGCCTCAACTTTATTTCCTACCTTTGAAATGGCAGACGTGTTTCTTTCCTTGCTTTGATACAGCTCCGAGTTAGCCGACGATTTTCTAAAATTTACCCGATCATTCCTCTGAGTGCTGTCGTAGTTGGAAGCGGATTTCTGTGGTTTCCGACCAAAGCGTTTTCCTGCCGCCATTGCATCAAAACCTCTCTCTTACTCCTTCAACATTTCCCAGTACGAGATCGCAAAGTAGGTTTTTCATGCAGACCACCTCTCTAGTTCCTCTGAACCAGTCTGTTTTGATTTTTACCACTGCTGTTGGGGCTACCCGAACTGTGCCGTCGATCAAAATACAGGGTCTTGTTCTTCCGGTCATCTGACGCGGGTGCACTAATGATTCCTTTACCATTATGGCAGTACAGCCAGTGTCCCTCAAAACTTTTACCGGTTTTCTGTTCACAAACCCTCTGGTTAAATTAAACTTTTCCCCTGAGTGCAAACAACCATCCGCAATGACAGGCAAAACGCATCCACACTTCAATTCCACCTCATCCATTTTTCCTTCTATCACCATGGCAGCGCATGCATTCACAACGCCGGAATCCTTGCATGGTGCTGACGTAGTCGTCTCTTTCCGTGTTTGGCAAAATACAGGATTACCAGGGCTACTCTGCCGACACTCTCTTGCCATGTGCCCCGTTTGATGACAGTTGTAGCAGCGAGGTTCAACCATTTTGGCGTCACTGACCGACTGACCCAAGTTCCAACCCATCCTGTTATTGCTGTCCAATTTTGCCAACCTCTTCTCTGGGTGGGCTTGGCTGTACTTGTTGACCCAAAGGCACAGCTCATTGACATCTCTGCTCTCTTTCTCCAACAAGTACTCGACCATTCCCGCCGGGCACTTTCCGAAAAACTGCTCTTTCAGAAACAAAAACAACAGATTTTGTTTGCCCGCGAAATCTATCCAGCGCCTGAGGTGGCTATCTAGCCGCACTAGATAATGTTCCCAGGTCTCCTCCGGTTCAGGCTTTGACTCTCGAAACATTATGCGATAGTCTTCCGCTGACTTCCCAAAACGACGAAGGAGTGCCTCCTTTGCCGTTCTGTAGTCCTGCATCTGACTATCGCTAAGTTGGCCAAACACTTCCAAAGTCTTCGCACTAAGCAACGACCCTAGAAGCATTCCCCAATCCTTCTGATTTGAGTCATTGGCTTTTGCCAATGACTCAAATCTCAGCAAAAATGCGTCGATGTCATCACCTTCAGAAAACTTTGGATAAGGAATCTTAGTAGCCTCTGCCGACGGTTTTGGCTCTATTTTTTTTTTGGCCCTCCAATTCCAGCTTCTTCAATTCCAATTCATGCTGGCGTTGTTCGCGCTCACGTAGAAGTTGAAGTTCTCGTTCTTCTTTAGCTTGTTGAAGTTGGAGTTCTCGTTTTTGTTGTGCTATTTTATCTTCACGTTCCCGTTCTTGTTGTGCTATTTTATCTTCACGCTCCTACTGAGCCTTTTTTTCTTCCCGTTCCTCCATTCTCTTAACCCTTTCTTCATCCTTCAACTCTTTGACATAACTCCTTAAATCCCCTCCGGAATAGCCTAGAGCCTGTCCCATCGCAATGAATTTCTCGTCACACATCTTTCACAAAAGATAAAAAAATTCGGTCACTTGTGATCAAACAACTTCAGAAAATATATTTACGGATGAAAATGCGTAAATACGACGGGGTCACCAATGTAAACGTAGAGGAATATGCTTTCTAGCGATTCGTAACGTTAAAGTCGAAGTTATTTATAACACAATATTTCTCGAATTTATTTTAACTTTATTATTCTTCCTTGAATATAATCCTTTTCTTGACTCTAAACTGAATTATATCACTTTGCAGAAGTTAGCCCGGTTCTGAAAAATCTTTTTATAATTCCAATTTCTCTACCCTACAACCTTACTTTTTTCTATTGAGGACCACAAAAAGGAAAAGGACCAATACCAATTATATATATATACACACATATATATACACATATATATACATATATATATATACATATACATACATCCATCCATGTATATATACACTCAAACACACATATACACATATATACATTAATGATACAAAAATTATACGCACACACAATGTCACAGGAGCACAGATATACATATATACATACATATACATATATATACACACATATACACACATATACACACAGATACATTCATACATAAATGACCAAAATATGCACACATAAAATAAAATAAACAAATACTATGAAAATACGTAAGATGAATCATCTTCATCTTACACGCATTATGTTAATGCATTATCCTGAACTGCTTAAGCTTCGTAGAGTCATGCAGGCTTTTTTTGACACACTCCGCTTTTTCATTTTCTTTATGTGGCAGCAACTCACTGAATTATATTGGCCGGATTGGTTTCCTGCAAATGGACAAAAGAGGGGACCATGGCCCGGTTACCCTCCCACTGATTCCGCCATTGCACCTCTGTATTACTTGTGCACACTTGCAACGTAACGAATGAAGATCGTTAGCTATACACTACTAGAACGGACGCACATAGTGTACTAATACTGTGCCATGTAAATGATCACTGAGGATGTACATTGGTTGACAGATTAAATAAACAATTATTTTATGCGCTCATAATTTTCCATTTGCGCTGCCGATATGATGACTTTATGTTTGTTTGTTATATCTCATATTTACTCAGAATAAGATGGTCTTATAGGTTCATTATACCACAATATGATGTTCTCTTATGTTTATTTTATCGAATTATCACTTATGATAGTAAATAATAGTAATATCATTAACTTTTTAAATTGTCGATCAGATGACCAATGTGTGGATGACGAATGAATGGTAAATTAAAACTAAATTTCTTAAGTTAAAGTTTATAAAATAGCATAACTTTTATTAAATTATACAGTGCGAGAACTTCTGGGAAGCGGTGTCAGTCCTGACGTTACAAACGACGATGGTTTAACTGCCTTGCACCAGGTTTGTTTAATAATAATATGTTTGTGGACTACTGTGAACATATGTGTGTGCTTGTATGTATGAGGTTTTTTAAGCATGGCATTGACATGGTTCAATATCTTTGACGTGACACGTTCGAGAAATTGTAAGTAGACATTCGTTTGGATCCCGAAATGTGAGTACTTCAATTAGTTCCAGTTTGTATTTGTATAATTTATTACAATACAAAAAAGATTTATATTTTTTTCAATCGACTGTTCACCGTTTGTTTTCAGTTTGATCTTTTTGTTCTGTCTTTGTTTTTTGTTTTTAATTTTAAGTACTTTCTGTGCAGATGTTGTTTCATCAACACTTTTTCAAAAACATCTGCCATTTCATTTTTCACACACGTAAGCGTAAATAAGAAACACGAATAAAATAGATTTTTCTTGTTTTAAGATAGGTATCTTTCCAAAGAAAACGTTGTGAAAACGGGGGTTTTTTATTTACTTCAGTGAACTTAACTGCAAGCAATCTATACTCTACCGTTTTGTACAATTTTAGCTGTAGGTTAATCAGGCTCGATGCACTTTAATTTTGGAAACAGCGTGCGGGTCCAAGTAATTTTGGTATTTTTATTCCTGCTGAGTTGTTATCAGAAAAGCTAAGCCTTGACGCCGGCAGTGTTCATTTCATTGCATTTACAACAGTAAATAATTTTTACATCATAAAAAAACATTTTTTTTTAAAACAACGATTTTTTACGCCCTAAAAAGTATAAAATAATATTCCTTTAATTCATTTATAACGAAAAACGTTGCGGCGCATTATTTTTTATAACTATTTGTTTTACTAAAGTTTTGATGTATATATGCGCCCACAACATTTTTCGTTGTAAATAAATTATAGGAATATTATTTTATACTTTTAGGGCGCAAGAAAAACGTTGTTTTAAAAAAAATGAATTTTTTATGATGTAAAAATTATTTTCTACTTCTTCTTTCTTACTGAAAGGTTAGCTAGGCTTCAAACAAAATCGAAATCGGCACGTTGAGGCATATGGTGTGCAGTAGTGTGTACGCAGTTTGCGATACGCACATATATAATAGCAGTCTGAGCCGATCTCAAACAACTAAGAAAGGAAAGAGAGAGAGAGGGAGAAGGAGAAAGATTGAATAAAGTCGCTCGTTGTTAGCAAGCATGCGATGATGCGAAGCATGCACGAGAGAGAGAGAGAGAGAGAGAGAGAGAGAGAGAGAGAGAGAGAGAGAGAGAGAGAGAGAGAGAGAGAGAGAGAGAGAGAGAGAGAGAGAGAGAGAGAGAGAGAGAGAGAGAGAGAGAGAGAGAGAGAAGGGGAGAGCGAGAGTATAAAGTCGGACAGATATACCATGAACAAAGTGGTCCTAAACGCTGAAAAAGTTACAAGGACCTAAATAAACAACAACAACAACGTGAACAAAGGGACTTAATAAAAAATAAAAACGTTGTAAAATAGTCTACGTCAGGGGTGGCCAACCTTTTTGGGAAAGAGGGCCATTACCATATTTTTGAAACATACGGCGGGCCGCTGGTTTGAAAGGCAAAATTCTCTCTGGAGGAGCGGTATAATTTTCTACAGTGGGCTCGGAGACGACCCCAACCAACAACAAAGCATTTGGATGCATGTTATGTAAACTAACAAAGTAATATACAATAATAGTTGGTTGAACACACAAAGCATCTCAAATAAACGTGAAATTTTATTCAATTTTGGCTGACTGCTAACTATTTAATTTTGGTAGTAAACGTATTAAAGTTAACTATTAAAAAAGTAAAAAAACTGTTTATAAAAAATCTATATTGCAAAATAGAATTGTTGACACAAAAAACATTGTATTTTAACTGTTCAGGAGCAATTGTCATTCAGTGCAAAACCTGAACTTGTTCTACATTAGCATCAAATGCAGCCACTGATATGCGCAAGATGTCTTGCAAATGATTATCAGTAAGTCTGGCCCTGTGGACCGACTTATTGCATATTCATTCTGGAAAATGTCTGCTCACATATGTATGTACTGCCAAATAAACTCATCATCTTCAATGCATTCTTTCGCAAAGCTGGAGACTTGGCAGAAGATAAAAGGATGTAAAACTCAATTAAGTTTCCTTCCAGAAATTTTTGTTTCATAAAGCTATCGGACTGCAGCTCAACCAACTCCATTTGAAACTCTGCTGGCATATATCATTTTTGTACTATTTTTCGATTTTTAGGAAGTTTTTAAAAGATTTTACTAGAAATTTCAAATATTTAAACAAAGCAGAGCGGGCCGCCAATTGATATCTCGCGGGCCGCAATTGGCCCGCGGGCCGCGGGTTGGCCACCCCTGGTCTACGTGGTTAATTTATCCAGATTAACAAAATTATGTGTAATGTGAACCGTAATCAGCACTTAACTTATTTCAAATTAAAGCTTTTTGTGAATAATAAAAATAATCACTTTTACTTTTATACGATGTATTGATTTAAGCAAATGGGTTAAAATTCGTTGGAATTACCGGACTGAAAAAATATCTTGAGAGATTTTCAAAACTCAACGAAGCTTTAAAGAGATTTGTCGAGCCCGAGAATAAAGCGATGAAGTCGTTTATTTTAGGATGCAGATAATGTGTGTTGTATTGTATGCAGAATCATATATATAATGTGTGTTGTATTTCAAATTGGTGTTTATTATTAGTCTCATTAAAATTATTTTTTATTTTATATCACAATCATGATCATTTTAACTATTTATTGTTGTTTTAGATAAAAAAAAGATATTGACACAAAATTTAAACTGACATTTTCGATTTAGACACAAATTTTTTTCAGAAACACAGCTTGCTTGTGGTATAAGTTTTTTCACTACGTTTTAGAAAAATGATTTCAGTTAATATTATATTAGTAATGCAAAACTAGATGAGGTTTTAATAAAATATTTAGGAAAAAATTTACATTTTTCATCCCTGCTTCTTATTTATTAGCTGTTGCTGTCATCGTTGCTGCCGTTCCAGCAGTAATTCATCTATTTATTTGTTTTCAACAACTTTACGTGTTTTTTGTTTTTTTAGGCTACCGAACTTGTTTTCACAAAAAAATTATAAAATACAACTATTAAATCTAAGAGTACTGTAATATTCAGTGTAAACATTTTCTAATTCTTTTCTTTGTTTATCACTTTTTTTGTTCTTTCTTTCCATTTGCCTTTTTTCCTTTTTTGATGTTTCACAACGCAGCTGGCTTGATGTATGGAACAACATGTTTACAGGATTTGTTAGTTTTTTGCATTATTTTTCTTTTCTTTTTCTTGTATCTCATGTAACCCCGTGTTTTTGTGAAAATTATAGCAAAGAAAAACAAGTGTCTTCACTCTTTAAAACCTATAATCAATCTTATGTTTTAAAATTGTGAATAAAAAAAATGTTTTATATGTTTGGTTTTTATATTTAGATCGCTGAGAGCATTTTTTTTGAAATATTTTATTTCCCAATGCGGAAAAACGTATATCTTTTAATTTCGATACAATTGCAAAAGTTGAAATAACAGAAATGCTGAAAATAGTGATGAAAGTCATGGTATAAATAATAAATATTTTATTTTGGAAACGAAAAAATTTTTGACAACGTTTATTCTCTTCTTTTTATTTTTGCAATGAAAATTGTTTTAATTTTTTAAACTTCAAAGCCAGTTTTTGTTTGGCTGGCTGGTTGGTTTTTTTTGTTGTTTTCTAGTTCACCAATCTTAGATGTAAAAATTAACAAACTCTCCATCGTTCAATCAAGCTGAAACATGGAATTAAGATTTGCTTCTTATGACAACGCACTTCTGTATTTAGAACAACCACAAACCACATTTTATTTTCTAATTAATCCTTCAATTTTTTTAGAGATTTTTCATTTTCGATTGAGAAGAATTAGCTAGTAATCATAATTTCCGGGTTCTCTGGGTATAAAAAAGCTTCTCCGTGTTTTGAGACTGAAAAATTTAAGTAAACTGAAATATTTTTTTATGATGGCAATAATAAATGCAATTTTGACAGTAAAATAAAAAGAAGATCAAATATTTGGGTTTTCCTTCTTTTTTGTAGTGTTTAATGACCGTTTTGCTTTTAAACTCGTATTTTAAGTCGGGTTTCATATGTCATCTTTTGAAACAAATAAAAATTATTACAATGGCTATTACGGTTACAGGTACACTGACAAAATTATAGTTCATTAGCAGCAACATCATCAACAGGTGGTGGTAGCAGCAGCAGCAGCAGCAGCAGCAGCAGCAGCAGCAGAAAGCAGCAGCAGCAGCAGCAGCTGCAGTAGTAGTAGTAGTAGTAGTAGTAGTAGTAGTAGTAGTAGTAGTAGTAGTAGTAGTAGTAGTAGTAGTAGTACTATATACTTTCAGTGTTATTAAATACTTACAATATTTGGAAATTCTTTAAATGTTGTACATGGAGAGTAGGTCGGCGACGCAACAAATTGAAGAATGTTGGAAAACGTTGAATTATTTTTTTGCATGAAATTGTATGTTTTATCTAGTGTAGAAATTTCATGGTTCAGATTTATAATCGTCTCGGGGAAATCTCAGGCCCACGTGGGGACGTGAACTATTTTTGTCAAGTTTATAGGACATTTTATTCTTATGTTTATTTTGTCCTGGCTGTAAATTATTGGATTTTTGAAATCTGAGAAAATAAATGATTGAACAGTAGTAGTAGTAGTAGTCAGACTACATAAAACCTTCTACCACAGAAGTTTAAATGCTATAAAATGTCAGAAAACTTCCCGTTTACAATCAGTTTTTGAAAGAATATCTTGACCCATCAAGCAAAGATAAATTAATAGAAGATGGGGTTGTCGACGGGCTGCAAATTTTGGCGGTGACAGAGACTTCTTGTTCTTGCAAAGAACTGGCCAATGTGGAAATCCAATTGACAACTAAAGAAAAACGGCAAATCAACTATACGCTTCATGAAAAATTTCCCAATATTGACGTTAAAGCCATAAAAGTAATGCGCAACACTCTACAATAAAAAAATATATATGTACTCTACTGACTCAGCATTTATCCACCCCAATTGGTGATGAAATAGACAACCATTATCCAACACGTGAGGTCTAGTCGACATCGAGGAAACCAGCTACATGAAGTTAAAAGAATTTGTCGATTTAGAAATCACATTTTTTCGTCCTTCCAGCTGAAACTCTTCAACGTCTCCTAAGCATGCAAACAGATGTTGAAACAAAACGAAATATAATAGATGAAAAATACAGTAATTGGTTCAACATTACAATTTTTCCTCATCTTAATAATAATAATAATAATAATAATAATAATAATAATAATAATAATAATAATAATGTTAGACAATATTTAGAGTGGCGTAAATCCTAAAGGACTTCAAGGCCACTGAAGGGTTCTTTGCAGAGGCAGCCATTTATAGGCGCCTACCCCTTTAGCAAATGCGAGTGAACTCCTTGCTTAAGGGAGTTACGCTGGTGACGCCGGTGAGGCTTGAACTGCCGACCTAATGATCGACAGGCGAACGTTCTACCGCTCTGCCACCAGCGCTTCTGAAACCGGGTCGGCGCGTGCAAGAAACGTTAGGAAAACAGAGAAAAAATATAATTCAAGATCAATTGTTGAACATCGTTATCTGAACTCAACTTACACGGTTAATGAGAGAAAACCATATTTCGTGGGGAAACAGTTTGTGAAAGAAAGCATCAAGAGAAGGTTCAAAATCTCTTTAGGGAAAACTTTTCTGTTGGTGCGAAGTTCGTTCTGAATGAAGAATATAAAGAAGAGTCTAAACCAATATCATACGAGGTTTTAATTGATTTCTGGAAAAAAAACTTTTTCTAGCAAATCAGTGCTGGATGAAAGACCTGTATTAGCCGTTGGGGCGACTTGTTACAATTTAGAGGAACCAGTCTCAAAAAAAGAGGTTATCACAGCTTTGCATGGTCTTAAGGATTCCGCCCCGGACTGGATGGTGTGAAGAAAAAATATCTTTCTTAGGTTTCTGCTATGGACTGCGCTGCGCACATGTCACTATGGATGCTAATCAGTCTACCTCTCTCTGTGTACAAGGTCGGAGTAATTAGCCTTATTCCAAAGAAAAAAGGTACAGTTGACCCAGGAGATTTTAGACCAATAACTGTGAGCCCTATAATGAATCGTCTCTTTCATCGAGTTCTGAACAGGCGATTGCTTTATTCTTGACCTCTATCTTCTCGTCAAAATGCGTTTCAATCGGGTGATGGATTGGCTGACAATATAAGGTTAATACAATCTTTCATCAATAAGAAAAAGCAAGATAAAAAAAACTCAACTTAACGTTTGTAGACGTATCAAAAGCTTTTCATTCGGTTTCGCATCATTCACTGATTAGAGTTGCATCTCGAATGGGCACACCACCACTCTTGTTAAATTATTTGTCCTACATACATAATAACTGTAAAATTCATATAAAGACAAAAAGAAAAACTCAGTGAACCTATCCATGTCTGCAGAGGAGTTAGAGAGGGGGACCCAATGTCTCCGATGCTATTTAACGCTGTAATTGATATGGTGGTTGGTGGTATCGATGGATCAATCGAGGTCACAAGTAATAGAAATTCTCAAACAAAATGTAATTACATTGCTTTTGCGGATTACTTCCTTTTGATGTCTGGTACTGATATCGGAATGCAGGTGATGTTACAACAGCTGGAGACGGCGATGGCTAAGGTTGGCCTTGTAATGAATCCGGCCAAATGTGCTTAGATGAGAACGGAGGTAATCAGTTGCAATAAGCTCTGGATAGTCAACCCTAAACCATACTTAAAAGTACAAACAGTGGACATTAAAACGTTATTAATAATCGACACTTACCAGTATCTTGGTGTACAGATCGAGCCACGAATGGAGTTTGTTTCAGTTACAGACAAAATCCGGAAAAGCCTTCACTCTATTTCACGAGCACCTTTAAAGCTCTGTCAAAGATTATACATTTCATTTCATTTCAGTTTGACAATTTTTAATGTGGCGTAAATCAGCAGACTTCTAGGCCACATCTTAAGAACTCAACTAATTCCATGCTTAGTCCATTACCTCACGTTCGAAAAAAATTCTCTTGGTTCATTAACTTCTGCAGATGGCGAAATAAAGAGCATTATGAGGAAATGGCTTAGATTGCCAAAAGATACGCCAAATGCTTTTTTTCACACTCCTGTCAAGTTAGGAGGGCTTGGAATTCTTCAACTACAACGCTGGGTTTCAGAAATTCGTATAAAAAATTGGCAAATGTCCTGCAAATGACAAGAAAGAAAAACGATATCTTCATGCAGGATGTTCTTGAGAATAACACGGCAATCAAGGCAATTTGGTTTGATCAAAAAGAAGAATACACCTACTGTGGCTCTTGGTTTAAGGACGGCGGAGGAATTATACAAGTCTGAACTCCGCCTCGCTAATTGCGAGCCAGTCCCAAGCCTGAATAAAGAAGGAGGAACAGTTAAAAGGATCAAACTTTGATCCACGACAGGAAGTACTTATGTGCTTCCTACATACAGCCAATTCAGTCTTAAAACACTTGCTGTAAAGGACTATAAACTATAATTTAAAAAAAAATGTTTTACAAGT
Source organism: Erpobdella octoculata (assembly GCA_963978895.1). Taxonomy (NCBI): domain Eukaryota; kingdom Metazoa; phylum Annelida; class Clitellata; order Hirudinida; family Erpobdellidae; genus Erpobdella; species Erpobdella octoculata. The sequence continues at coordinate 22,028,551 of OZ022238.1, read as the reverse complement.
CTGTGGATAGATATGGGCTGAGACAGTTCAGCAGAGGAGTTGGACCCGGCGAGTGATTGATTGATGGAATTGACAGAATGTCAGCTGATCAGTACCTAAAATGTGTGGGGGTTCGAGCTGCTTTCCTACATACGAGACTACAATCGTCAAAAGGGAAACCGATGGCCAACACTATTTGTGATGCTGGATGTCGGACAGTGGGATCACTTGGACATATTATACAGAATTGTTCACGAACTGATGGCCCTCAGCACACATGACACTATTCAATTGTGAAAATGTTGAGGGAAGCGCTGTTAAAAAAAAGATACCCGACAGCCCTGGAACCCCGGATTCCAACGCTGGAGGGTACCAAAATCCCTGACATATGTGCCTGGAAGGAAACCCACCATATTGTTTGTGATGTGGCAATAGTCGCGGATACTGCAGATATAGATAAGATGCATTTGTTTAAAATTAACAAATATAACAAACCAGATATCCTTCGTTGGATGAAGGAAAATAACCTAACTGCAAAACAAAAATCAACTAACTGTGTTGTGACTGTATTTATAGTCAATTAGAGAGGAAACATTTCAAAAGAATCTTATTCTTTTTGGAAAAGAGTTGGCCTACCCAGAGGTTTTTTGTGTGGGCAGTCATTAAGGTGCTTCTTGGAACACATATGATATGGAAGATCTTCCGAAGCAGCACCTGGAGCGTCTTTGGGTATTCCCAGCCCGCTGGAAGACTATACATAGTTGATTGAGGATATTTTAATGTGACTTTGATTTTAAATTGTTTTGGGCTAATAATGGATGTTAAAAGAAGTAGTTGTAGGAGTAGTAGTAGTAGTAGTAGTAGTAGTAGTAGTAGTAGTAGTAGTAGTAGTAGTAGTAGTAGTAGTAGTAGTAGTAGTAGTAGTAGTAGTAGTAGTAGTAGTAATAGTAGTAGTAGTAGTAGTAGTAGTAGTAGTAGTAGTAGTAGTAGTAGTAGTAGTAGTAGTAGTAGTAGTAGTAGTAGTAGTAGTAGTAGTAGTAGTAGTACTATAAACTTTCAGTGTTATTAAATACTTACAATATTTGGAAATTCTTTAAATGTTCTACATGGAGAGTCGGTCGGCAACGCAACAAATTGAAGAATGTTGGAAAAAGTTGTATCACTTTTTTTGCATGAAATTGTATGTTTTACCGAGTGTAGAAATTTCATGGTTCAGATTTATAATTGTCTCGGGGAAATCTCAGGCCCACGTGGGGACGTGAAATATTTTTGTCGAGTTTATAGGACATTTTATTCTTATGTTTATTTTGTCCTGGCTGTAAATTATTGGATTTTTTAAATCTGAGAAAATAAATGATTGAACAGTAGTAGTAATAGTAGTAGTAGTAGTAGTAGTAGTAGTAGTAGTAGTAGTAGTAGTAGTAGTAGTAGTAGTAGTAGTAGTAGTAGTAGTAGTAGTAGTAGTGGTGGTGGTGGTGGTGGTGGTGGTGGTGGTGGTGGTAGTAGTAGTAGTAGTAGTAGTAGTAGTAGTAGTAGTAGTAGTAGTAGTAGTAGTAGTAGCAGTAGTAGTAGTAGTAAAAGTAGTAGTAGTAGTAGTAGTAGTAGTAGTAGTAGTAGTAGTAGTAGTAGTAGTAGTAGTAGTAGTAGTAGTAGTAGTAGTAGTAGTACTCGAGCGAACGAACGGTGCGGACGTGCGGCTTTTGCTCCGACGTTTTACTTTGAATTTATAAAGTTTGTTGTTTTTTAACAATGCTTTTACTGTTTTAAACGTGTCCCCTACCTGCCCAGTGGGTCGGTGAGTACCTGAAATAACTTTTTTTTAAAAGGGGAAAATCGTAGGTTGCGATAAATTAACCGTTATATTTTTTGTCTAACGATCTCTATCGATTTGACTACGCAACCTACAAAACAAATTTATCTGAGCCATGGACGATGAAGAAACTTCGAATAGCAGTTTACATAATTTTTCAATGAAAACTTTGAAAATTACTGAAAATTTCAACGTGGAACGCAAAGGTTATAATTTGAGGCATAAAACTGCTCAAAATACAAGGAGTGTTCCTCCTCTAAGCGTTCACTCTGCCTTCGATATTGTGTCTCCTGTACAACAACACGTTATAGCTGAACATGTTGATACGATTGAAAAGCCAAAATGTCACTTTTGTTCTGCCACTTTCAACACAGAGAAGGGTGTAAAACTACACGAGGTCAAAAAACACCCAAGAGAATATCATGCCGAAAGAGCTGGTAAATCTTATTCAAAGTCAAGATGGCTCGAGGAAGAATCTAAGATGTTGGCAAAATTAGAAATGGAATTAGCTGGGGTTGGTGTGAAACGAATAAATATTGAACTAAAGAAAAGATTTAATCATCGTACGTTAGAAGCAATTAAATTTTTTTTTTTTTATTTTTTTTTTACAAATTTATTTATAACAAAAATCGCAATTTCGACAAAAAACAAATAAGGGGCAACAGAAAAAGAACAAATGTTCCTGCGAGACTGTAACCCTGTACATAAAATTGTAAAAAAGTAAAAATTTACAAAAGAGCAAATATCTTCACTGAATTGGTATGAAGTCTTTCAAAGTCTTGTGCAGCAGGTAGTTTTTCAGAAAAGCCTTGAATGAGCTGAGAGAACTTTTGTTGATGTCATGCGGCAGAGAATTCCAGATCTTAGGACCAACAAATTTTATCGAGTGCATTCCAAGTGTCGAGCGGATCAATCCTGAACGGAAACAGTGTTTAGAACGCACAAAATGGTTGTGAACTTCTTCTGCTTTATAAAGGTGACTCGTTGAATATTGGGGTGAAAGATCATGTGCATACTTATACATGTAAATTGCTGATTGATATAGACAGACTTGATCAACTGTCAACAAATGGTTGTTTATCCGAGTGGTTTTGGTTGAATGACTCCTGGGCAGGTGAAAAATTGCTCTAATAATACGTTTTTGTAGAATCATTATTTTCGTTATTCGACTTCTGTAGTTGATACACCATATAAAATTACAATAGTTAATGAAAGGATATATTAATGAAAAGTACAGTGTCAGCAAAACCTTGCTAGGAAGAAACCACGAAAGACGATGAATTATACCTGAATGCAGGGAAACTTTTTTGAAAACATAGTTTACATGATGAGCCCATGTTAAGTGTTGATCAACGTAGACTCCTAAACATTTTGTTACTGAAACATTATCTATTTTAGAGCCATCAACTGTTAGTTCTATGTTGTCTGGGGAAAACCTTTTACGAGGATTATGAAATACAACGTAGTTAGTTTTATCAGCATTGAGAGATAATTTATTGCATTTAAACCAAAAGGATAATTTATTCACTTCAGTGTTTGTTTTTTGTATCAAATCTGGTAAAGATTTATCTGAAATGAAAGCAGTTGTGTCATCAGCAAATAGAAAATATTTAAAAAACAGAGAGCTATTGGAGAGATCATTAACGTAGATTATGAACAGAAGCGGCCCGAGTATAGATCCTTGGGGAACACCACAAGTAATATATTTGAAACTGGACAATTCATTGTTAAATTGTACACATTGAGATCTCCCAGACAAATAATTTCTAAACCAGCTAAGCTCAGTCTGAGATATACCGTAGTGCTTTAGTTTTGCAATAATGATATTGTGATCAATAGTGTTACACGGCTTTGGATAAGTCAAGGAAAATTGCAAGTGGTATTTCACTATGGTCGATTGAGTAAAGAATTTTATCTTGTAAGTTACTAACAGCCATATAAGTAGAGAAACCTGGACGAAAACCATACTGATGTTCATATAATAATAAATTTTTGTTGAAATAATTGTAAAGCTGTATATGAACAACTTTTTCAAAAAACTTGGAAAAAAATGGTAAAATAGAAATTGGACGGTAGTTAGAAATTGATGATTTTTTTCCTGATTTGAATAACGGTATGACTTTTGCTAATTTTATTTGATAAGGAACAATACCGGTTTGTAGTGAACAGTTAATGATACACGAAAGTACCACTGCTATGTGATCAATAGATAGAATAGCAAGGTGAGGGTCGATATCATCAACCCCAGAAGAATGAGAAATTTTAAGTTTTTTAGAAATATTAATTATATCTAAGTGAGTACAAGAGGAAAATTTAAATAATGTTGAAACCAAAGGTGGTAAAAATTGTTTATAAGAATCTCCATAATCAGGAATCTTGGATGCTAAATTAATTCCGATATCAGTAAAGTAGCTGTTAAACGCATCACTAATAATTAATTCGTCAGTTGTCAAGCAATCGTTGACAACAAATTTATCATGCAATTTATTATTTTTATGATTTCCGTTAATGAGTGAGTTAATTAAAGTCCAAGTTTTCTTGATGTTGTTTTTGTAAGAAGTAAATTTTTCAGCATAAAATTGTTTGATAGTTTTTTTCTTCAGAGATTTGAATATGTTTCTACTTTGAACAAATTTGACTTTATTTTCAAGGGTTGGCTCTTTAATGTAATTTTTGTAAAGTTTAGATTTTAATTTGCACCTATCAAGTAATTCCTGGTTCATCCAATCTTTTTTAAATTTTGGATTTGCTAAAGGAAAACTTGAAATAGGGAAAGATTCATTATAAACCTTATCATATAAGTTTATAAACATTGAGTAAGCTTTTTCAGGGTCGGCATTTTCGCAAGCTTGAAATACACAGGACCAGTTTGTATTTTGCAACAAATTAAGAAAATGTAATTTGTTTGCAGGCTTTGTAGCTCTTCTGTTTATAGATTTTTTGGCATAGATTTTTGTTGTACGTTTCATTGTTATGATTATGGGAAGGTGATCCGATAAGTCGTAGTAGATTATTGATGAAGAAATATTGCAGAGTGGCTCATTTGTAAAAATATTGTCTATTAAAGATTTCGATTCGGGAGTTATTCTTGTTGGTTTGGTGATTGTTGGTAGTATGTGGTAAGAAGATAAGAAATTGAAAAAATCATTTGAGATGTGTCCAGGGTCATCAATTTTAAGCAAATCAATATTAAAATCACCTAGTAGAAACAAAAACCTGTTTGGCATAAGAAAATCATTTAGTAAAGTATGAAGTTCGTCTAGAAAACATGAGATATTAGAGCTTGGCGGGCGGTAGATAATACAATAGGTGTAGGTTTTATGAAGGTGTGTAACTTTTATTACCAGGAACTCAAAAGAGAAGGCTGAAAAATCTACTTCAACAACTTCGTAAGATAGATGAGATTTGACAAGAAGACCAACACCTCCACCTCTTCCTTCCTTACGGTTCTTGAAAACAAAGTTGTAGTTAGGAAATATAACTAAATTTGCTTTAGCATCATTGAGCCAAGTTTCAGTTATGCCAATAATATCGGGGGAGCAAAAGTGAAGTTTTGTTGTTTAAACTACGGCAGTTAATGTGAAGGAGTGATAGTATAGAGTTGGACAAAAATTTTGAGATGTTGTCTAGAGTTTCATAAGAGGTGTCTATAGATGCAGAGTTGGCTGAAGAAGATGTGTCAAGTTCGACAATCATTATGAGGTTGAGGATGCATTTTTCTGTTGTGCTTCTGGAGAACGAGGTTTGAATTCCCATTCCCGTAGGATAATACCAGTTGGCCATATGTCTGGATTGCATAGCTTAACAACATCGTTCTCTTCAATGCAAATCCTGAAAGCAGTAGATTCTTGGCTGATGTTGACTTTATCGTTTTCAGTTTTTCTGAATAGCGGATAGCAGGAAATGACTTGAATGCCATTGGCCGATAGATGATCAGTTGTAGCCTCCTTATGACATTTGCTAACATTTCCAAGATGGTACGTCTTTTTCTTAACTATTGTTTTGCTGGCTTTTAAAAAAAAATCACACGTTTTTCTTTCTACTATTTTCATAGGTATTTTGTCGGTAATGCATGGATGAATATCAGTTAGGTTTTTTTCCCCTCTATTCTTCAGTTTTTGGTTACTAACAATGAGAAATTCATTTTCGTTCATTTCTAAGTTGCTCCTTTCTCTAACTAAGTCTGACCATAAGAGAGGAGAACAGTTGTTAGCGTTTTTTGTCGACAATTGAGTAAATCCATCATTCAATTCAGCCTCGTGTCTTTTACTCAGATTGGTGGACACGTAAGCAAATTGCTGTTCAGTTTGGAGTTTTTTAATATTAAGCTCAATTGAGTCTATTCTTTCATTTATCTTATAGAATGAATTTTTATCTTGCTCAAATTTCAGCATCGGAAGCCTATCAAAGTTTACGGCACTATAGATAGGCATATCTTTTTCCAAATTGTTATCAAAAATAAATTTGACTATTTCGAGAATTCCTTTTAGTTTGTCACTTTTACTCGATCCACTAGAGTGCGATTTAAACTTTTCATTTTTGACGTTTTCGTAGTCCCCGAAAATCTGTTTTTTGGCAGTTGACAACTCATCGTTGTTGTAAAATTCAACTAATTTATCATGAAACTTTGGGTTATCAATAGAAGTTAAGTTGTTTATAACACAACACAACATTTCGCTTACAATCGGTTTGCGCGCCATTATCGCTCGTTCAATATTAGCACGTGTTATAACCGAGTTAGAAGTACTACCCTACCTAACAAGGTTCACAGCTAACTTATTTTCGAAATAATATAAAACAAATTGACTTATCTTCCAGCAGAGTTCCTTGTATTTTCCGATTTTTACAAGTTCACTAAAATTTTCAAAGTCCAAAACAGGAGACCGCACACCGCTTTGACGCCAAAACCAAAATAACCAATGTCATAGAAGACTTCCAGAGTACAAGACGTTTTTGCAGCAATATGATGACAGATCGCAGGATATTTCTGGCAACCGTTCAAACAGGGTCAACGACACCGACACAGTTCAAGACAGAATTATTCCAGACATAAAATCTGATTGGAAAAAGTTGGCTGAGGCAGAACTTCAATTAACCGTAAAAGAAAAGAAACGAATTAATCTTGTTTTGCACGATCATTTTCCTGCTCTGACCACTGACGCCATCAAAAGAATAAGAAATACTTCACAATATCGAATATTTTTGCAATCCCTTCTAATCTCAGAAATCCCACCAGCCAGAGTTCCTGATATAAATAACCATTTTTTTAAATAATTCTTTTCCTCACGATACAAATAGCAACGACAGAGAGAGTTCTTTGAATTTGAAACAGTTTATTATAGAAGGTATCGACTCTTCAAATTGACGGAAGACGAATTCTCCAGCCTTTTGAATGCCAGGACAGACGCGGAAACAAAACGAAATCTCCTCGAGAAAGAATTCAATGATTGGTTTTCAGATAAAATATCTCCTCTCATCGAGGCTGACAGACTCAAAATGGCAAAAGTCCGAAACGGCAAAAAAATTACTAAAAAAAAAAATCCAGTTTTGAGTGCATCTGAAAATCACACCAGGAAGTTTGTCAAAACGGAAAACAGTTCATCAAAAAGAGCTAAAAAACAGAAAAAAAGACGCGAGTGCTATTCAAGAGTGCAACAGCTGTTTAAAAAAAATTTAGCTCTCGGTGCTCGCTCGGTTCTGAATGGTGATTATGAACAAGAGGTCAGGCCGGTTCCTCACGATCAGCTGCTTGAGTATTGGGAAAGAGTTTTTATTCAGGACTCTAAAGTGGATGTGAGACCAGTTATCGTTACTTCAGCAGTGAAAAATGAAATGGAATCGCCGGTCACCAGTGGAGAGCTAATAACAGCTATAAAGAAGCTTAAAGATTCAGCTCCTGGAATTGACGGCGTGAAGAAAAGCCATCTTTGCAAAGTTTCAATTGAGGAGTTGGCGGCACACATGTCACTGTGGCTTTTGACAGGAATGCCTCCCTCAGCATTAAAAATTGGCATTGTAACCTGCATTCCAAAGAAGAAAAGAACAGAAAATCCATCCGAGTTCAGACCAATTACAGTCAGCTCGATCATCAGTCGACTATTGCATCGCGTCCTCTGCAGGCGCATGGAGCAGTACTGGCCCTTGTCACCACGACAGAAAGCATTCCGTTCAGGAGATGGTCTTGCAGACAATATTTGGTTGGTTAAATCGTTGATTCGTAAAAAACGAGAGCAGTTACGGAAATTGAATTTGACGTTAGTTGATGTCAGTAAAGCTTTCGACACAGTTTCACAAGGATCAATTATTAGAGCGGCGACTTGTCTCGGAACACCTCCGTTGCTTCTCAAATATTTGACTGATTTGTATAACGGTTGCTATGTTCACATGAAACTGGGAAAAGAAAATAGTCATAAAATCCCAGTAAACAGAGGTGTGAAACAGGGTGATCCCATGTCACCGCTCTTGTTCAATGCAGTGATTGATATGATAATGAATGAAGTTGATCAGTCAATCGGAGTTTCTGGAAACGAGGATTCTGTCAAATGTAATTACATCGCTTTTGCTGACGATTTAGTTCTCATGTCGTCAACTGACGTAGGAATGCAAATGCTGGTGGAACAAGTTGAAAGTGCTCTAGCAAATGTTGGCTTGCACATGAATCCCAGCAAATGCGCGTCGTTAAGAACTGAAGTCACAAGCAAGAAAAAACTATGGATTGTAAACCCCCACTCATATCTAAAAGTGCAAAATTCCAATATAAGAACTTTGAATATTGAAGAAACGTACAAGTATCTTGGTACTGAAGTTGGACCAAAAAAGATAGTTACTTCAATTGCCAGTTTTATTCAAAGTTCTTTACACGCAATATCAAGAGCACCACTGAAACCATTTCAAAGAATGTATATTCTCAGAACGCATGTCTTGCCAAGTTTTGTCCACCATCTGACAATCGATTTTATAACGATGTCTTCACTAACTGCCGCCGACTTACAAATTAGACCTGCCGTGAGGCGCTGGCTTAGGTTGCCAAAGGATACGCCTGTGCCATTCTTCCATGCTCCTCTTAGAAGCGGAGGGCTGGGAATTTTGCAGCTGAGGCAATGGGCCCCTATTCTGAGACGAAAAAGACTCAATAGCTTATTAACTCAGGCTAAATATGGCAACGATGTGTTTTTGATGAATGTTCTGCAGGAAAGTCTATCTGTGTTATCAGAAATTAGAAAATTCGGAAGACTTGGGAGTGGAATCGAAGGTGCTCAAAAATCACTACAACTCAAAACAACTGAAATTCTTTATAAATCTGTAGATGGTTATGGTTTGAAGTCTTTTTCATCAGGAATAGGATTGAGTGACTGGATCGTAGACGGAGTGAACAGAGTGCCATCAGATGTATTCATCAAGTGCATTAAAGTTCGTGCAGCCGTTCTCTACAACAAGCTTAGGGCGTCGCGGGGACGACCATTGGCCGATACGTCATGCGACGCTGGATGCAGAATACCTGAATCATTAGGACACATGATTCAAATCTGTCCCAAGAGTGATGGACCTAGGCGAGAACGTCACGACATCATCGTTCGCAAACTGGAAGAAAAATTCCAATCAAAGGGATTCATCACAAAAGTAGAACCGCGAATTAAAACCGAAATGGGTTTGAGAATTCCGGACCTTTGTGCATGGAAGGATGACCAATATTTTGTATGCGACGTTTCTGTTGTTTCTGATCTTGCAAACCTGAATGAGGAACATGACAGGAAAATCAGAAAGTACGATATTAGGGACGTCCACGCATGGATGAAAGAAAACAACCCAGGTCAGGCTCTCAACTTAAAGCCTGTCATTACAGCTTTTGTGTGCAATTGGAGGGGGGTGATGTCAGAGAAGTCCTACAAGTTTTGGACTAGCTTTGGTGTCGGGAAAAAATTGTTGACTTACTATATACTTTCAGTGTTATTAAATACTTACAATATTTGGAAATTCTTTAAAGGTTGTACATGGAGAGTAGGTCGGCGACGCAACAAATTGAAGAATGTTGGAAAACGTTGAATTATTTTTTGCATGAAATTGTATGTTTTACCGAGTGTAGAAATTTCATGGTTCAGATTTATAATCGTCTCGGGGAAATCTCAGGCCCACGTGGGGACGTGAAATATTTTTGTCAAGTTTATAGGACATTTTATTCTTATGTTTATTTTGTCCTGGCTGTAAATTATTGGATTTTTGAAATCTGAGAAAATAAATGATTGAACAGTAGTAGTAGTAGTAGTAGTAGTAGTAGTAGTAGTAGTAGTAGTAGTAGTAGTAGTAGTAGTAGTAGTAGTAGTAGTAATAGTAGTAGTAGTAGTAGTAGTAGTAGTAGTAGTAGTAGTAGTAGTAGTAGTAGTAGTAGTAGCAGTAGTAGTAGTAGTAGTAGTAGTAGTACTCGAGCGAACGAACAGTGCGGACGTGCGGCTTTTGCTCCGACGTTTTACTTTGAATTTATAAAGTTTGTTGTTTTTTAACAATGCTTTTACTGTTTTAAACGTGTCCCCTACCTGCCCAGTGGGTCGGTGAGTACCTGAAATAACTTTTTTTTTAAAAGGGGAAAATCGTAGGTTGCGATAAATTAACCGTTATATTTTTTGTCTAACGATCTCTATCGATTTGACTACGCAACCTACAAAACAAATTTATCTGAGCCATGGACGATGAAGAAACTTCGCATAGCAGTTTACATAATTTTTCAATGAAAACTTTGAAAATTACTGAAAATTTCAACGTGGAACGCAAAGGTTATAATTTGAGGCATAAAACTGCTCAAAATACAAGGAGTGTTCCTCCTCTAAGCGTTCACTCTGCCTTCGATATTGTGTCTCCTGTACAACAACACGTTATAGCTGAACATGTTGATACGATTGAAAAGCCAAAATGTCACTTTTGTTTTGCCACTTTCAACACAGAGAAGGGTGTAAAACTACACGAGGTCAAAAAACACCCAAGAGAATATCATGCCGAAAGAGCTGGTAAATCATATTCAAAGTCAAGATGGCTCGAGGAAGAATCTAAGATGTTGGCAAAATTAGAAATGGAATTAGCTGGGGTTGGTGTGAAACGAATAAATATTGAACTACAGAAAAGATTTAATCATCGAACGTTAGAAGCAATTAAATGTCATAGAAGACTTCCAGAGTACAAGACGTTTTTGCAGCAATATGATGACAGATCGCAGGATATTTCTGGCAACCGTTCAAACAGGGACAACGACACCGACACAGTTCAAGACAGAATTATTCCAGACATAAAATCTGATTGGAAAAAGTTGGCTGAGGCAGAACTTCAATTAACCGTAAAAGAAAAGAAACGAATTAATCTTGTTTTGCACGATCATTTTCCTGCTCTGACCACTGACGCCATCAAAAGAATAAGAAATACTTCACAATATCGAATATTTTTGCAATCCCTTCTAATCTCAGAAATCCCAGCAGCCAGAGGTCCTGATATAAATAACCATTTTTTAAATAATTCTTTTCCTCACGATACAACTAGCAACGACAGAGAGAGTTCTTTGAATTTGAAACAGTTTGTTATAGAAAGGTATCGACTCTTCAAATTGACGGAAGACGAATTCTCCAGCCTTTTGAATGCCAGGACAGACGCGGAAACAAAACGAAATCTCCTCGAGAAAGAATTCAATGATTGGTTTTCAGATAAAATATCTCCTCTCATCGAGGCTGACAGACTCAAAATGGCAAAAGTCCGAAACGACAAAAAAATTACTAAAAAAAAAAATTCAGTTTTGAGTGCATCTGAAAATCACACCAGGAAGTTTGTCAAAACGGAAAACGGTTCATCAAAAAGAGCTAAAAAACAGAAAGAAAGACGCGAGTGCTATTCAAGAGTGCAACAGCTGTTTAAAAAAAATTTAGCTCTCGGTGCTCGCTCGGTTCTGAATGGTGATTATGAACAAGAGGTCAGGCCGGTTCCTCACGATCAGCTGCTTGAGTATTGGGAAAGAGTTTTTATTCAGGACTCTAAAGTGGATGTGAGACCAGTTATCGTTACTTCAGCAGTGAAATATGAAATGGAATCGCCGGTCACCAGTGGAGAGCTAATAACAGCTATAAAGAAGCTTAAAGATTCAGCTCCGGGAATTGACGGCGTGAAGAAAAGCCATCTCTGCAAAGTTGCAATTGAGGAGTTGGCGGCACACATGTCACTGTGGCTTTTGACAGGAATGCCTCCCTCGGCATTAAAAATTGGCATTGTAACCTGCATTCCAAAGAAGAAAGGAACAGAAAACTCATCCGAGTTCAGACCAATTACAGTCAGCTCGATCATCGGTCGACTATTTCATCGCGTCCTCTGCAGGCGCATGGAGCAGTACTGGCCCTTGTCACCACGACAGAAAGCATTCCGTTCAGGAGATGGTCTTGCAGACAATATTTGGTTGGTTAAATCGTTGATTCGTAAAAAACGAGAGCAGTTACGGAAATTGAATTTGACGTTAGTTGATGTCAGTAAAGCTTTCGACACAGTTTCACAAGGATCAATTATTAGAGCGGCGACTCGTCTCGGAACACCTCCGTTGCTTCTCAAATATTTGACTGATTTGTATAACGGTTGCTATGTTCACATGAAACTGGGAAAAGAAAATAGTCATAAAATCCCAGTAAACAGAGGTGTGAAACAGGGTGATCCCATGTCACCGCTCTTGTTCAATGCAGTGATTGATATGATAATGAATGAAGTTGATCAGTCAATCGGAGTTTCTGGAAACGAGGATTCTGTCAAATGTAATTACATAGCTTTTGCTGACGATTTAGTTCTCATGTCGTCAACTTACGTAGGAATGCAAATGCTGGTGGAACAAGTTGAAAGTGCTCTAGCAAATGTTGGCTTGCACATGAATCCCAGCAAATGCGCGTCGTTAAGAACTGAAGTCACAAGCAAGAAAAAACTATGGATTGTAAACCCCCACTCATATCTAAAAGTGCAAAATTCCAATATAAGAACTTTGAATATTGAAGAAACGTACAAGTATCTTGGTACTGAAGCTGGACCAAAAAAGATAGTTACTTCAATTGCCAGTTTTATTCAAAGTTCTTTACACGCAATATCAAGAGCACCACTGAAACCATTTCAAAGAATGTATATTCTCAGAACGCATGTCTTGCCAAGTTTGGTCCACCATCTGACATTCGATTTTACAACGATGTCTTCACTAACTGCCGCCGACTTACAAATTAGAGCTGCTGTGAGGCGCTGGCTTAGGTTGCCAAAGGATACGCCTGTGCCATTCTTCCATGCTCCTCTTAGAAGCGGAGGGCTGGGAATTTTGCAGCTGAGGCAATGGGCCCCTATTCTGAGACGAAAAAGACTCAATAGCTTATTAACTCAGGCTAAATATGGCAACGATGTGTTTTTGATGAACGTTCTGCAGGAAAGTCTATCTGTGTTGTCAGAAATTAGGAAATTCGGAAGACTTGGGTGTGGAATCGAAGGTGCTCAAAAATCATTACAACTAAAAACAACTGAAAATCTTTATAAATCTGTAGATGGTTATGGTTTGAAGTCTTTTTCATCAGGAATAGGATTGAGTGACTGGATCGTAGACGGAGTGAACAGAGTGCCATCAGATGTATTCATCAAGTGCATTAAAGTTCGTGCAGCCGTTCTCTACAACAAGCTTAGGGCGTCGCGGGGACGACCATTGGCCGATACGTCATGCGACGCTGGATGCAGAATACCTGAATCATTAGGACACATGATTCAAATCTGTCCCAAGAGTGATGGACCTAGGCGAGAACGTCACGACATCATCGTTCGTAAACTGGAAGAAAAATTCCAATCAAAGGGATTCATCACAAAAGTAGAACCGCGAATTAAAACCGAAATGGGTTTGAGAATTCCGGACCTTTGTGCATGGAAGGATGACCAATATTTTGTATGCGACGTTTCTGTTGTTTCTGATCTTGCAAACCTGAATGAGGAACATGACAGGAAAATCAGAAAGTACGATATCAGGGACGTCCACGCATGGATGAAAGAAAACAACCCAGGTCAGGCTCTCAACTTAAAGCCTGTCATTACAGCTTTTGTGTGCAATTGGAGGGGGGTGATGTCAGAGAAGTCCTACAAGTTTTGGACTAGCTTTGGTGTCGGGAAAAAATTGTTGACTTACTATATACTTTCAGTGTTATTAAATACTTACAATATTTGGAAATTCTTTAAATGTTGTACATGGAGAGTAGGTCGGCGACGCAACAAATTGAAGAATGTTGGAAAACGTTGAATTATTTTTTGCATGAAATTGTATGTTTTACCGAGTGTAGAAATGTCATGGTTCAGATTTATAATCGTCTCGGGGAAATCTCAGGCCCACGTGGGGACGTGAAATATTTTTGTAAAGTTTATAGGACATTTTATTCTTATGTTTATTTTGTCCTGGCTGTAAATTATTGGATTTTTGAAATCTGAGAAAATAAATGATTGAACAGTAGTAGTAATAGTAGTACTAGTAGTAGTAGTAGTATCAGCAATGGAAGCACTTATCACCAGTAGAGAGCTTATTACGGCTATCAAAAAACTTAAAGATTCAGCTCCTGGGATTGACGGTGTGAAAAAAGCCATCTTTGCAGAGTTGCAGTTGAGGAACTTGCAGCACATATGTCACTGTGGCTTTTGACTGGAATGCCACCCGCACCGTTAAAAATCGGAATTGTGACCTGCATTTCAAATAAAAAGGTACCGTGAACCTAAGTGAGTTCAGGCGAATTACAGTTAGTCCAATCATCGGTCGGCTCTTTCATCATGTGATCTGCCAAAGCATGGAGTAGTACTGGCCATTATTGCCAAGACAGAAAGCATTTCGTTCTGGAGATGGGTTGGCAGATAATATTTGGTTGCTTAAATCATTAATACGAGAAAACGAGAACAGCAGCAGAATGTGAATTTAACCTTCTTTGATGTCAGCAAGGCTTTTCACACCGTCTCTCGGAAATCAATTATGAGAGCGGCGTCACGACTGGGAACTGTTGTTGAATTACATGGCCGATCTGCACGACAGATGATTTGTCCACATGAAAATTTAAAAGAATATAAGGCATAAAATTCCGGTCGACAGAGGAATAAAGCAAGGTGATCCAATGTCACCCAAGTTGTTTAATGCGGTAATCGATATGGTTATGAGTGAAGTCCACGATTCAATTGGTATTTCTGGGAACAAAGATTCAGTTATATGCAATTACATTGCTTTTGCCGACGATTTAGTACTTCTGTCTTCAACTGACGTGGGTATGCAAATGCTAATGGAGCAGGTTGAAAGTGCTTAAGCAAATGTTGGCTTGAATATAGATCTCACGAAGTACGTTTCGTTGAGAAAATAAATTGTAAGCAGAAAGAAGCTGTGGATTGTCAACCCAATACCATATCTTAAACTACAGAACTCCGAGATTTCAACACTAGATATTACACAAACCTACGCGTACCTCGGAACTGAATCTGGACCAAGACAGAAATTTACTTCAATTGCCGGTTACGTTCAGAACTCATTACATGCTATATCCAGGGCGCCATTGAAACCGTTTCAAAGATTGTATATACTCCGGACACATGTTTTCTGCCTTCATTGACTGCTACCGACGTACAGATCAGAGCTGCCGTGAGGCGGTGGCTTCGGTTGCCCATGGATGTTCCAGTGCCAGCGCAGGCGTCCTTTATAATAAATTTAAAGCATCACGGGGACGCCCAATGGCTGGTACGTGGTGTGATGCAGGATGCCAAAAACCTGAGTCATAGGGCCATATGATTCAGATTTGTCCCAAAAGCGATGGACCTAGGCAAAATAGCCACGACGTCATAGTTTGGAAACTCAGGGAAAAATTTCAATCAATGGGATTCAGCACAAAATCAGAGCCACGAATTAGATCAGAGATGGGACTAAGATAAGAATTCCCGACCTTTGCGCCTGGAAAGAAGATAACTGTCTTGTGTGTGCTGTATATAGCTTCTCAGATCTTGCAAAACTCAATGAAGAACACGAGAGGAAGGTAAGAAAGTACGACATCAGAGATGCAAGAGTGTATAGATTTTTCTAAAGCGTTTTCAAAGCAATTCTAATGGTTTTAATAAACTGTTTTTTTTATTTGCAGGTTTATATCGTTCGTATTCAATTATTATAAAAAAAATGTCAAACCGCAATTTTGTTCAAGATAAAAAGTGTAAGTAGAACAATAGAAATTATAACTAGTAATTCTTAGTATATAACATTCGACACATAAACTCGATTTAGGATGTTAGCGCCCCTGGTTGGCTGCTGGACAATCCTGTTTGCTCTACGATGACAATACATTAATTTGTCTTTAGATTTAGCAAAATTTTGGAAATAAACGCGTTGAGCGCAACAACTATAATAATCTGTGATCTGTATATAATCGACTATCGCCCAACGCTTTTATCTTCCGAACCAAATAAACAATTTTGGTTCGTTAAATTTTATTTAGTACACTTAAAAATATTTTTAAGTTTTTAGTACATGTTCTATATACTCGTATAAGCGCTATTTGAAAAATGTCTTTTTTACTTTCATCTGTAAATACAGTTACTGATCTGGTTTTCACACATTTTAATTAAACACCTGCGTTTGACTGTTTTGTGCCCATTCGAATGAAATAAAATCAAATAAAAAATATTCGCACCATAGAACAATTGCGAATAGCGCACAAAATTTTTATTTATTTGAATTTTCATCTTTCAAACAAATGCGCATAATTTGTGCGCACTGCGAATAATTTCAACTAAATAGCAAGCAATTGCGCATATGTGCGCAATTGTTAGCATTATTTGAAATTGCTTGCAATTATTTGAAAAATTGTTTGCGATTATTTGATGTGAATGGAAAATTTTATACCGAAATTTTTTTAAGGTGAGTCGGTAAGCGTTTTTTAATCCTTGGAGGACCATGTCGGGTGCTGGTGCACCCCACATATAAAAAAATAGATGGGACAATGAAACTAGCAGCCGCAAAAGCCACTAATTTCCTGTAATTTATCACAAGAAAATTTCAGACGCCGACGTGTAATGGTAAACGTAAGTTGACTGATTGATGATCAAATAAAAAGCAAATAATGTCAATGGGGTGTACTTGCACCCTCTTTGGCCAAATATGTTCCACAAACCAAAATTTTTATCAACACAATCTATTATCTTAACAAAAGTATAACAAATGAATCAAAAAACAAAGTTTTTAAAAACACACTTTTATATAATTGAATGTGTAGGCCACATTCTGTCACATAAGCAACAAGCATATTAGCAAAGACAATAAATAGTTCGACGAAAATATAACAAATAATTATTTAATTAAATTGTGTCCAATCGATTCGAAAATTTGATAGAATGCATTGTTAATCAGTTCGGAGGTATGTTTAAATCTTTAAGTCTCTAGCTCATCGGAAAGTTAGTTTAAAATCGATTGCAAAATTTGATGATAGACAGACAGAGAAGTCAAGTTAAGTAAAAGTGTGTAAAAACAGCGTAGCGTCAATATTTAAATGTTGCTTTTTGCTTTTTTACTTATTAAAAAAGGCTTCAAAAAATCTGGCATATAAGCTCTTTATGTAAAAATACACAACTAATTTTAATCAACCATCTTTTATAATTTTTTAAAAATTATATAAGACTTCTATACAAATCAAAATATAATATAAAACTGTATTACTTAAAAAACATTCTATTTTGCAAAACAGTGCTGTATAGACAACTTCGAGGAGATGCTCTGCCTTCTCATCGAATATCGCGCTAACGTCAATGCATGCGACAGTGAGCTTTGGACTCCCCTCCATGCGGCCGCTGCTTGTGGTCATCTCATCTTGTGCAAGCATCTTATTAACAAGTTAGCTAGTTCATCTGCATTTGTTAGAAAAACAAGTTAACGTTAAAAACTTCGTTTTGCATGAATCCTCTATATTTTGTAATTCATCAGTTTCTAATTTTTTGCAAATTATTTTTTGATAATGATGAATCTATAAAATAGAAAAACATCGACCACAATTTTTTTTTAGATATTTGATATGTCAAGTATGTGAAAATTGAAAAGAAATTTATTTTAGAATTTATATGGAGAAAACAAGGTTTTTCATTGTTTCTTTTTATAATTATTGTTGCACATGTTGGGTATAGCTTTATTAAATTTGTGCAAATAGAAGCAAGTTATTACGCTGAAAACTGTATGAGGCACGCTGATTGGTTGAGCTGTGGTTTTTTATTGGTTGAGAACGGCTATGGCGTCTCCTTTGAAACCAATAGCGTCGTTCGATACAAATAATGAGAATTTTTTAAGAATTTTGTTCATTTTAATTTAATAGTCAATCATTTTTCATATGATTAACGATTTGATCTTTATTTCGATTAAATTATTGTAGTTTTAAAATTTATAAACAGGCGAATTCATTTCGCTAGAGTAAATTTATAAGCCGTTTAAACTAATACACCCGTCACCATCGTAACAGAGATAGAGAGAGAGAACTCGAATCTTTCTTTTATTTATTTTAATTATTTATTAAATTAATAAATAAAAAAGAAGAAAAAATTAAATGATATATATATTTATTTTTTTAAATTTATTTTAAGTTGTTTAACAGGGGCGGCGCCAGGAATTTTGTTCTGGGGGGGTCCAAAAT
This sequence comes from Erpobdella octoculata, assembly GCA_963978895.1. Lineage (NCBI taxonomy): Eukaryota > Metazoa > Annelida > Clitellata > Hirudinida > Erpobdellidae > Erpobdella > Erpobdella octoculata. Next base: position 22,010,107 of record OZ022238.1, on the reverse strand, counting down.
GTCCAAGGACAAGTTGAAGTATATATATATATATATATATATATATATATATATATATATATATATATATATATATATATATATATATATATATATATATATATATATAGTTTATAGTCCTTTGCTCATTTTCTTAAAAACTGAAATAGAACTATGTAAGAAATAAATACTGAAGTATTTACACTAGCAGATCACAATTTAAATTTATTCAACTAACACGAAGTAAGAGTTCAGAAAACGAACGAAGCTAATAAAATTATTATTCAATAATATCAAAAAGTACTTAACGTTTTGTCGTGAACATGTTGTCGTTGAAAATTTGTCTGTGAACATTTTGTCTGTGAGCATTTTGTCTGTGAACATTTTGTGCGTGAACATTTTTTGTGAACGTTTTGTCGTGAACGTTTTGTCATGAACATTTTGTCGTTGAACATTTTGTCTGTGAACATTTTGTCTGTGAACGTTTTGTCGGTGTTCATTTTGTCGTGAACATTTTGTCGTGAACGTTGTGTCGTGAACGTTTTGTCGGGAACATTTTGTCGTTGAACATTTTGTCTGTGAACGTTTTGTCGTGACACCGCAGCCCACATCATTTGCTTCACCAGCAACTTGCTGGTTCAAAACCGTCCACCACTGTCTCAGCTGTCCATGTGACCAAACTCTCAACAGTCGCACCGTCCAGTCCGCACTCAGGCAAACCACTGCCAGAAACACTCCCATTTTCATTTTCTCTGTTGTCGTTTTCTGACAGGAACGCCGGACCGGCTGCTGCTATTTTGTTTTCAGTATCGATCTCACCATCAGGAATCAATTTTTTCATTTCTTGCTGTGTCGCTTGGTTTTTCTTTCTTATCCATCCTGTTCATGGCTGCTCTATATTCGTCCTGTGAAGCTCTGTTTTTCTCCGACATCTTGTTCAGAACCTTCATCAATTCATTTGCTGTTTCGAACCCGTACTCTTCTGGGTCAAACCAGAATATATATATATATATATATATATATACATACAAATATACAGTGGCGGATCTAGACTTCTTTGGCGGGGGGGGTAACAAATGGCGGGAGGGGCAAAAAACGGCGGGAAAGGCCAAAAAACGGAGGGAGGTGCCAAAAACGGCAGAAAAAGCAAACATTTGATCTTATATCCACAAACCTCACTGGAAAACAACAGCCATACGCTAAAAAAATTTTAATTTACCTAAGAAAATGTCGAATTTTTTTTTAATATTTCAAAAAAAAGTAAATTTTGGAATCCACGGGGAGAGCCATGGCCCCCCCTGCCCTCCTAGATCCGCTACTGTATATATATATATATCTATATATATATATATAAATGAATGTTTGTATATATGTATATACTCATGTCCTTTATGCATTGCTACACCATTCATCCGATCGTAATGAAATTTTCACACAACCTTGAGAGTCAAGGGGAATCAAATATAGAGAAAAAGTTTTTGAAATCCGTCACAAAATGAGCGGAGCGGAGCGGGTAAGCGAGCGGGAACTATATATATATATATGTTTGTGCGTATGTATGTGTGTATGTATGTATGTGTATGTGCATGTATGTGTGTCTGTGTGTGTGTTTATGTATGTACTAGCGGAGATACCCGGCGTTGCCCGGGTTTTTTAGAAGTTTTTCTAATGTTTGTCTCTTTCTCTCCCGTTTCCTTTCCCACTTGCTTTCCCACTCCTGTTCGCATTCCCGTTTTCGGTCGTTTTCCCGCTGCCGGTCGCTTTCCCGCTGCCGGTCGCTTTCCCGCTCCCGGTCGCTTTCCCGCTCCCGGTCGTTTTCCCGTTCCCGGTCGCTGTCCCGTTCCCGCTCACGTTTGCTCTCCCATTCCCGCTCACGCTTGCTTTTCCGTTCCCGCTCGCTGTCCGTTCCGGGTCGCTTTCCCGTTTCTATAATAGACAAACTAACCCACAAACATTCATGTATATATATAGTATTAACAAATCTATTTTACGTTTTATAGGTTAACAGAAGTTATAAAAGAATGTAAAAGAGAAAATGAGCGTGAACGGGAACGGGAACAGGAGAGCAACCGTGACCGGGAATGGGAGAGCAAGCATGACCGGGAACGGGAGAGCAAGCGTGAGCGTTAGGATCCGATTCTACATACATACATACATACATACATTCAAACATACATACATACATACATACATACATACATACATACATACATACATACATACATACATACATACATACATACATACATACACACACACACACACATACATACATACATACATACATACATACATACATACATACATACATTGATACATACACACATACATGCATACATACACACATAGATACATACACACTCCCGCTCCCGGTCGTTATCCGTTGCCCGAGGTTTTTAGAGGTTTACTTAAAGCGTTTCTTTTTCGCTCCCGTTTCCTTCCCGTTTGCGCTACCGTTCCCGGTCGTTATCCGTTCCCTGTCGCTTTCCCGCTAATTTTTTCGCTCTCAGTTCCCCCCTCCCTAGATCCGATTCTACATACATACATACATACATACATTCATACAAACATACATACATACATACATACATACATACATACATACATACATACATACATACATACATACATACATACATACATACATACATACATACATACATACATACATACATACATACATACATACATACATACATACATACATACATACATACATACATACATACATACATACATACATACATACATACATACATACATACATACATACATACATACATACATACATACATACATACATACATACATACATACATACATACATACATACATACATACATACATACATACATACATACATACATACATACATACATACATACATACATACATACATACATACATACATACATACATACATACATACATACATACATACATACATACATACATACATACATACATACATACATACATACATACATACATACATACATACATACATACATACATACATACATACATACATACATACATACATACATACATACATACATACATACATACATACATACATACATACATACATACATACATACATACATACATACATACATACATACATACATACATACATACATACATACATACATACATACATACATACATACATACATACATACATACATACATACATACATACATACATACATACATACATACATACATACATACATACATACATACATACATACATACATACATACATACATACATACATACATACATACATACATACATACATACATACATACATACATGTATGTATGTTAAGGCGGTTAAGCTTCTGTAGGCTAAAAATTAAAGCCAACCGATTACAGAGGCACTTTGATATCTATGTTCCTTTTGACCTATAAAACAAAACCATGAATTATTATTGAAATCAGAAAATATTTAGAACTGCCTCATGGGACATAAAGTTTGTAGATTTTTCATTTTCGGGCTTGATTTTTAAAATATTTACTTGTGTACCTATTTCCAAGAGCTAATTAGTAATTACTATTATTACCTGCAAAGAATTTGAATTTAGTTTTTATTACTTACTTATTAGTTACCAAAGATCATAGATCATAAATAAATAAAAAAACAAACAAAATGGTGGAATCTTGACTGTAAATAAATTTGAAATAAATGAATTAATGCAAAACATTTTTTATTTACTTACTTATAGTTACCAAAGATTAGATAATAGAACTAATGTAAACCAAGTGCTGATTGGCAGACAGCAATAATGGCTGAAACAAGATCAAAGTCTTACAATTACTTGATTGGGGAACCAAAACCACATTTTAGTGGCAGAGATTTGCCCACAAGTTTGGAAGTTTAAAAAAAATATTTTTTCCATCATAAAAAGAACAGTCAAACTCTAAAAGATGCCAACAGTTGTGTGAGATCTTGGGCCAATGCTAGAATTCCAACTGCTGAACATTGAAGTTATGTTTGTAAAACTTAAGCTTTATTGGAAAGATACAGAAATATTTCAAGGAACAAGAATCGTGGTGGGCCAGCACAGCAGGTAAAAGAATAGGATTTTTTGAACTCAGTAAATTGTATTTTTGATATTGCTCACCACGATGCATTGAAGCTGATAAAAATAAAAGAAGACCAAATATTTATTGCAGACCAACGTTCAGAACGAAAATATGTCATGGGAGGTGTAGATAGAATTTTGGCAAAAAAAAGAAAAAGTAAAGAATTAAGTATGCAAAAGGAAGTTCAACGTTGTATCAAGGAAGAGGAGAGAAAGCAAAAAACCAAAAAATGTCTGGAAATAGAAAAATAATTATTGTCATCATCAGATAGTTCAAGCGAAGCAGACAATATCTAGCGATGAAGACTATATGGTTCCCCAACATAACAATTTTGTTGAGGAACATTGTCAGGAGAAATACCATCAACTTCTAAACGTGCAAAGGTATCTGCTTTAGATGTTATTTTTTCAGCTCTTGCATATGCACTTTATCGTACAAATGTAAGTGACAGAAAAGCAGCATATATCTTAACAGCAGCCATCCAAACGTATGGTGACGGTGATATATCAAAACTACCAATATCTCTTAGTAGCATTAGAAAAAGCCGAATGAAGCATCGTTTTCAACATTATGCTAACGTTAAGGCAGCCTTTAGTTTGGAGGGACCTCTTTTAGTTATTCATATTGATGGAAAACTTTTTTTAGCAATTTCAAGTGGGCCCGAAAAAGTTGATCATCAGCTGATTCTAGTTTCAGGATTAGGAACAGAAAAACTTTTTGTAATTCCTGAAGTGGCACAAGGGACTGGTGAACTTATAGCAAATGCAACAATGGTTGCCATTTCTGATTGGAAATTGCAAAATCAAATAGTTGCAATTTTTCGACACTACGGCATCAAACACAGGTCGACTAAATGGTGCGTGCACAATTTTAGAATGAAAACTTGAAAACAATCTGCTCTGGTTGGCATGTCGCCATCATGTCCATGAAGTTCTGTGTGGCGATGTCTTCAAGGCAGTTTTCGGTCCATCCTCTGGTCCAAATGTGTTGTTTTTTCGTCGATTTCAGGAATATTGGCCAAACATAGACCAAGAAACATATACAGCTTGCACCGATCATCGTTTAAATGAAGAACTTAAAGAATTGAAGAAAAAGGTAGTTGATTTTATTTTAGGAGTGTTGATTGGAAAGGCATGAAATTTACCCAGAGAAGATTATCGTGAACTTTTGGAACTTAATTTGATCTTTCTTGGAGATATTCTACCTTTCTCACATTTTTTCAGATTTCTGGACATTTTAAAAATTTCAACCTGCAAGAGATTTGTGCCACAAAGTTATGTTACATGGAAAGCAATGTTTTATTTCTCGGGTGGGAATTTCCGAAACAAATAAACGCCTCTCAGCTACTGTTTAACGCAAATAATAAGGAATTTAGAATATCGGAAATGTTAGACAATTATATTATAAAACTGACATCATTATACTGGAAAACCTACAAACACTAATTAAAAAGATATTCGAGTTTTATTCGGCAATCAATCAAAATAAACTTATTTATATGTTCTCTAAATCAGTTATATGATGCTTAAAGAACAAAAACACAACTTTAAACACCATAACAGCAATTTAATATTTAATATTTAAACTACTAACCAACTTAACTTTTTCGACAAAACGTTTTTATGCCGAGGAAGGGAAATGTTTTAAACGTATATATGGGAATTTTACCTCGAACTAAAAAAATAGAATTGAGAAAGAAAAATTATAATCAACAATATCTTTAGCTACTAACATTGTTTCGAAATATGCACAAATTAAAGTTCGAATGGAGGCGTGAGGTCGATATAAGGACGGGATAAACAAATAATCAAAGAGTTATAAAAGTTAATATATGTATTTTAATTAGCGTATTAAATATTTTTTTTTACATTAAATTAATTTTTATTTGTGTTTTGTGTGTTTTATAAAGTCAAATTTTATTGAGTGAGTGAGTGAGTGAGTGAGTGAGTGAGTGAGTGAGTGAGTGAGTGAGTGAGTGAGTGAGTGAGTGAGTGAGTGAGTGAGTTAGTGAGTGAGTGAGTGAGTGAGTGAGTGAGTGAGTGAGTGAGTGAGTGAGTGAGTGAGTGACCGAACGAACGAACGAACGAACGAGCGAAAGAAGAAACGAACGAATGAACGAATGAATGAATAAATCTTTACTGTTAAGCATTCTTCTTTTGCCAAACGCTCTGGTACTTTCTCTGGAACTCTTTTTCTACATCTCTTACTTACTATACTTCTCTAACTGTTTTCCGTCGTGGACTTAAAACATATCTGTTTTATCAGTTCATGCCCGAGCGCTATTGAAGGTCACGGAAATAGCGCTATGCAAATAAAATTGATTGATTGATTGATGAACTGAATTGTGTGGTTGATATAAGAACGGACACAAACAAATGAACAGAGTTATAAAAGTTGAGAATGAAATATATGTATTGTAATTAGCGTTTTAAATAATTTCTTACGATAAATAATTTCTTACGATAAATAATTTTTTACAATAAATAATTTTTTACAATAAATAAGTTTTTACAATAAATTAATTTTTATTTGTGTTTTATGTGTTTTATATTTCAAAATTTTATTGAAATTGTTGGGGCTCTATTGAAATCTAATAGAATTACAGTCAGACGACGTTTGTCAATTACATAAATAAATAACTAAAGTAATAAATTCTATGATTTTATTTCAGCGGCTCGGATCTCATGGCGGTAAACTGCGATGGCATGATGTCTTACGACATATGTGATAACGAAGCCACTCTCGATTTCATCGAAACGGAAATGACCAAACGTGGTATTTATGGATGATGGTGGTGATAATGACTTGAATGATGGTGATGAGGATGGTAGAGATGATGATAATGATAATGCTTGTTTTAACAGCATGAAAAAATCGATATATTTTGTAGAGGGGAAATTAATAGAAATGATGATACCAAATAGAGTAAAAATGCTATTGGCTGGCAAAGCTTTTATCTTTTTTACAAAACAAATAAACTTGAAGCATCTTCAACATTTTTAAGAAAATAATTTGATGGATACCCGACATTGCATTAAAACACATGTAAAATGAACAAACATTAGATATAACAGATAAACAAACGAAAAATAAACATACATCAATTAACAATACAACCAGATAAATGAAACAACCACACACCCGTCAATTCTATTTGACTTTTTCAAAAAACTATATTTAATTAAGCAACAAGATAAGGCTAGCATTATAAATTCTCAAAATCAAAGAACATAACAGGTCTGTAAAGTGAGAAATAAAAACACAGAAATAAACGGAACCTTAGTATTTTCATGAGGTTCAATAACTGTCATCTTACCTTGCGTACAAAATTCTTAGCAATTTCGCCTTGAGTTTCAACGGAGGTTGATGAAGCACTAAGCTCATTAGTCTGCTTACACTCCTTTTCATTAATTCTATTTCTTTTACAATTACAACAAGAATAACAACAGCAACAGCAACAACAACAACAACAACAACAACAACAACAACAACTACTACTACTACTACTACTACTACTACTACTACTACTACTACTACTACTACTACTACTACTACTACTACTACTACTACTACTACTACTACTACTACTACTACTACTACTACCACCACCACCACCACCACCACCACCACCACCACCACCACCACCACCACCACCACCACTACTACTACTACTACTACTACTACTAAAAAACTGGTTAAATTTTGCTTGCAAGATTGCGTACAGAGAAAGACACACACACACACACAAACAGAGATTGTAACATAAATAAAAGTTTGTAAAAAGAGAAAAGCACCACTGTGAACTTTGACACAATTTGGTGTTTATTTGCAAACTTTAAAAACAAATTTTTAATAACTATTTTCTGACTACTGAAATAAACTTTTAAATTTTTGTATTATTTGGTCAAGCTTGCGAATTTGTAAATGCTTTTATTTAACTTCACTTTTTCTCTGGCCTGGGCGGATCTAAGAATTTCGTAAGGGGAGCCCAAAGTTTTTTTCAGTTTTTTTTTAAATTTTGATTGCTGTTGTTATAAAGTCCGTTGTAAGATATCTTGAATTTTAATTTAGTAAAACCAAACAAAATGAATCGAAATTAAACTTTTAACCTACTAGCATTTTCCCCTCTTTTTTCTTTTTTTCTTTTTCACTTTCTTTCTGTATTTTTTCTCTCTGGAGCAATATCAACACAAAACACCTTTTTGTAATCATAGAGTTAGATTATCAGACACTTAAAAGCTAAAATTAAGTGAACCATGAAAAACTTTTGCAATTAGGCGGATACTAATTGTTTCCAATTTCTTGATGATAATAAGTCTATAAAATAGAAAAACCTTGACTACATTCTTCTAAATGCTTGATATGTGATATATGTGTAATTGAAAATATAAGAAACTTTCGAATCAATATGAAAAAAACTAAATTTTTTATTATAACGTTTTACTTTAAAAAATCAAATATATTTGTATATACAATTTATGAAACTGTTTCAATGGCGCCTTAGATATAGCATGTAATGAGTTCTGAACGTAACCGAAAATTGAAATAAATTTCTGTCTTGGCCCAGCTTTAGTTTCAATGTACTGGTAGGTTTCTGTCAGTGGCGTAGCGAAGGTATCTGGCGCCCGGGGATAAGATATAAAAAATGCGCCCTCATTTTCCAATATCTTCCCAATTGGATGACCAAACCGAGGGGTCCGAAGGCGCCCGAGCCATATCCGGGGCTCAGTGAGCCCCCTCCTCAAGAATATTTTGGAAATTACTTGTGAAATAGTGTAAAAATACAATTTTATGTTTGACATGATCAAAAACGACTAAAATTTAATAAAATTTTTGTCCTTATCTTTGCCTTTTGGCGCCCCCAAACCGTTGCGCCCGGAGGCAGCTGCCCCCTTTGTCCCCCTTTCTATACGCCACTGGCTTCTGCAATAAACAATTGGAATGACATTGGATCATCCTGCTTTACCCCACTGTTGACGGAATTTTATGACTGATACTTTTTCCCAGCTTCATGTGGACAAAGCATCCGTCTTACAGATCGGCTATGCTATTCAACAAACAGTGGAGGTGTACACAGTCCTGGGCCGCTCTCATAATTGATTTCTGAGAGACGGTGTAAAAAACTTTGACTAATTCTACTACTAATACTACTACTACTACTATTACTACTACTACTACTACTACTACTACTACTACTACTACTACTACTACTACTACTACTACTACTACTACTACTACTACTACTACTACTACTACTACTACTACTACTACTACTACTACTACTACTACTACTACTACTACTACTACTACTGTTCAATCATTTATTTTCTCAGATTTCAAAAATCCAATAATTTACAGCCAGGACAAAATAAACATAAGAATAAAATGTCCTATAAACTTGACAAAAATATTTCACGTCCCCACGTGGGCCTGAGATTTCCCCGAGACGATTATAAATCTGAACCATGAAATTTCTACACTCGGTAAAACATACAATTTCATGCAAATATTAATTCAACGTTTTCCAACATTCTTCAATTTGTTGCGTCGCCGACCTACTCTCCATGTACAACATTTAAAGAATTTCCAAATATTGTAGGTATTTAATAACACTGAAAGTATATAGTAAGTCAACAATTTTTTCCCGACACCAAAGCTAGTCCAAAACTTGTAGGACTTCTCTGACATCACTCCTCCAATTGCACACAAAAGCTGTAATGACAGGCTTTAAGTTGAGAGCCTGACCTGGGTTGTTTTCTTTCATCCATGCGTGGACGTCCCTGATATCGTACTTTCTGATTTTCCTGTCATGTTCCTCATTCAGGTTTGCTAGATCAGAAACAACAGAAACGTCGCATACAAAATATTGGTCATCCTTCCATGTACAAAGGTCCGGAATTCTCAAGCCCATTTCGGTTCTAATTCGCGGTTCTACTTTTGTGATGAATCCCTTTGATTGGAATATTTCTTCCAGTTTGCGAACGATGATGTCGTGACGTTCTCGCCTAGGTCTATCACTCTTGGGACAGATTTGAATCATGTGTCCTAATGATTCAGGTATTCTGCATCCAGCGTCACATGACGTATCGGCCAATGGTCGTCCCCGCGACGCCCTAAGCTTGTTGTAGAGAACGGCTGCACGAACTTTAATGCACTTGATGAATACATCTGATGGCACTCTGTTCACTCCGTCGACGATCCAGTCACTCAATCCTATTCCTGATGAAAAAGACTTCAAACCATAACCATCTACAGATTTATAAAGATTTTCAGTTGTTTTTAGTTGTAGTGATTTTTGAGCACTTTTGATTCCACTCCCAAGTCTTCCGAATTTCCTAATTTCAGATAACACAGATAGACTTTCCTGCAGAACATTCATCAAAAACACATCGTTGCCATATTTAGCCTGAGTTAATAAGCTATTGAGTATTTTTCGTCTCAGAATAGGGGCCCATTGCCTCAGATGCAAAATTCCCAGCCCTCCGCTTCTAAGAGGAGCATGGAAGAATGGCACAGGCGTATCCTTTGGCAAACTAAGCCAGCGCCTCACGGCAGCTCTAATTTGTAAGTCGGCGGCAGTTAATGAAGACATCGTTATAAAATGGAATGTCAGATGGTGGACCAAACTTGGCAAGACATGCGTTCTGAGAATATATATTCTTTGAATTGGTTTCAGAGGTGCTCTTGATATTGCGTGTAAAGAACTTTGAATAAAACTGGCAATTGAAGTAACTATCTTTTTTGGTCCAACTTCAGTACCAAGATACTTGTACGTTTCTTCAATTTTCAAAGTTCTTATATTGGAATTTTGCACTTTTAGATATGAGTGGGGGTTTACAATCCATAGTTTTTTTTGCTTGTTACATCAGTTCTTAACGACGCGCCTTTGCTGGGATTCATGTTCAAGCCAACATTTGCTAGAGCACTTTCAACTTGTTCCACCAGCATTTGCATTCCTACGTCAGTTGACGACATGAGAACTAAATCGTCAGCAAAAGCGATGTAATTGACAGAATCCTCGTTTCCAGAAACTCTGATTGACTGATCAACTTAATTCATTATCATATCAATCACTGCATTGAACAAGAGCGGTGACATGGGATCACCCTGTTTCACACCTCTGTTTACTGGGATTTTATGACTATTTTCTTTTCCCAGTTTCATGTGAACATAGCAACCGTTATACAAATCAGTCAAATATTTGAGAAGCAACGGAGGAGTTCCGAGACGAGTCGCCGCTCTAATGATTGATCCTTGTGAAACTGTGTCGAAAGCTTTACTGACATCAACAAACGTCAAATTCAAGTTCCGTAACTGCTCTCGTTTTTTACGAATCAACGATTTAACCAACCAGATATTGTCTGCAAGACCATCTCCTGAACGGAATGCTTTCTGTCGTGGTGACAAGGGCCAGTACTGCTCCATGCGCCTGCAGAGGACGCGATGAAATAGTCGACTGATGATCGAGCTGACTGTAATTGGTCTGAACTCGGATGGATTTTCTGTTCCTTTCTTCTTTGGAATGCAGGTTATAATTCCAATTTTTAATGCCGAGGGAGGCATTCCTGTCAAAAGCCACAGTGACATGTGTGCCGCCAACTCCTCAATTGCAACTTTGCAGAGATGGCTTTTCTTCACGCCGTCAATTCCAGGAGCTGAATCTTTAAGCTTCTTTATAGCTGTTATTAGCTCTCCACTGGTGACCGGCGATTCCATTCCATATTTCACTGCTAAAACAACAATAACTGGTCTCACATCCACTTTAGAGTCCTGAATAAAAACTCTTTCCCAATACTCAAGCAGCTGATCGTGAGGAACCGGAACTACTACTACTACAATTACTACCACTACCACTACCACTACCACTACCACTACCACAACCACTACCACTACCACTACCACTACCACTACCACTACCACTACCACTACCACTGCCACTACCACTACCACTACCACTATTACTATCACTACCACTACCACTACCACTATCATCATCATCGTCCTCGTCATCGTCATCATCATTATCGTCATCAGTGACACTGATTATTATTATTATTATTATTTTTATTATTATTATTATTATTATTATTATTATTATTATTATTATTATTATTATTATTATTATTATTATTATTATTATTATTATTATTATTATTATTATTATTATTATTATTATTATTATTATTATTATTATTATTATTACCATCATCATCATCATCATCATCATCATCATCAGCATCATCATCATTATCATCATCATCATCATCATCATCATCATCATCATCATCATCATCATCATCATCATCATCATCATCATCATCATCATCATCATCATCATCATCATCATCATCATCATCATCATCATCATCATCATCATCATCATCATCATTCATCATCATCGTCCTCGTCATCGTCATCGTCATCATCATCATCATTATCGTCATCAGTGACACTGATTCATTGCCATTCAATGATTTATAAAATTGTTCTTGATCATGGAATAAAGATTTTTCTATCAATTAGTGATTTTATCTCATGTTGATATAATGTGCATATTTAGAGGCGCTGGTGGCAGAGCGGCAGAGCGTTCTCCTGTCGATCGTTAGGTCGGCAGTTCAAACTTCGCCGGCGTCACCAGCGTAACTCCCTTAAGCAAGGAGTTCACTCGCATTGCTAGAAGGGTAGGCGCCTATAAATGGCTGCCTCGGCAAGTACCCTTTCTCGCCTTCGAGCTAGACTTATCTTGGAAAAGGCGTTGTGAAAGAGAAATAAAAAAAAACATTTTCTAGGTCTTATGTCACCTTGTCACCTACGGCTTAACTAATTTAATAATTGTCCAATTTAACGAAAATCTAATTTTAAAAAAAATAAATTTAAGGCTAACGTAATTAATTGATGATTCAGTTTTGTACCAATTCAATAATAACCTCATGTTACCACAAATTTAAGGCTAAGGTGTTTAATTGATGATTCAGTTTTATACCAACTCAATAATAACCTCATGTTATCCCGTCAATTTTGCCTCAGACAAAAGGATCCAGGGCTCCGACATTATGATCGCGAATAGGGACTACAAATCTTTATAGATCCCGGAATTACGGAATTGAATATTGCTAGTTGATCGAGTTTAAATTATTTGTGTATTAAAAAAGCGTGGGTGTGTACTTTTAATTCAGTACATAGCCAGTCTGTAATACAGCCTGACATTTTCTGACGTTATAACATCACCATCTTTAGTTTCAATACCCTCGAAGGTTGTCGCTTACATTTAGTTTTATAAAGTTTATAAATATGTTTTTAACTGAAGTTACTTTACCGGAAAATTCTAAGCTGCTACCATTGAATATATTACGTCAAACACAAGACTATACAAAAAGGCTTCTATCTGAGTGTCAAATTGCTCTTTCAGTGCAAAATTAAAGCATACCCAGCTGTGACAAGGCTGCAGCAATTGTTTATAAACCTTGAAAGTGAAAATTAACTAACTTTCCGTCATTCAATTGAGCCGAAATTTTTAAAAATAGGCTCCCTCTTCATGACAATGCATTATATTGAAGTTTGAAAAACTTTAAAAAAAAATTTCTTTAATAAAAAATAATAATTATATTTGTTTGAAGAACCATCAATATTGCAAACATTTTTGAATACCTATAACAATAATGAATTGTCAACAGTATCAAAAGCAGTCGAGTATTCCAAACAAACTAATACTGAGAAAATTTCACGATTAAATCCAAAATAAGATCGTTGTATAATTTCAAAAGAAATATTTTACAGCTATGAGCTAAACAAAAACCAGATTTAAAAAGAAGAAAGAAGAAAATTAGAGTAGATATGACTAAACTACTTTTTTTAAATTTTGAAATGAATGATAAATTTGCTATTGGTCTGAAGCTAGATAATATATTCGAAGAAGTATTTTTTTAGTGTAGGAATAATAATTTTGATTTAAATATTGACGGAAAGTTGGAAGAAAATAGTGATAAACTAACAATGAGAAGAATCATTAAGTAAAATAAATCAGACATTATTTTTAATTCAATTAGTGGAAAATGATATCAAGACATAGAATCAATACGGAATGTTAATTCAGATAATGTTATTAATGAGAAGTCATTTAAACTATTATTATTATTATTATTATTATTATTATTATTATTATTATTATTATTATTATTATTATTATTATTATTATTTTTATTATTATTATTATTACCATCATCATCATCATCATCATCATCATCATCATCATCATCAATCAACATCATCATCATCATCATCATCATCATCATCATCATCATCATCATCATCATTCATCATCATCGTCCTCGTCATCATCATCATCATCATCATCATCATCATCATCATCATCATCATCATCATCATCATCATCATCATCATCATCATCATCATCATCATCATCATCATTATCATCATCATTATTATTATTATTATTATTATTATTATTATTATTATTATTATTATTATTATTATTATTATTATTATTATTATTATTATTATTATTATTATTATTATTATTATTATTATTATTATTATTATTATTATTATTATTATTACTGTTATTTTTTAAGGTTAGTGAAGGAGTTAATTAACTCCGCGAGACACTGAACCTGTGCAATGCGAGTTAATTCCATAGCTTAAGGGAGCCACCTGGGCGCACCCCGCCACTAACTAGAGGCAGATGTTCAAGGTGCCTGCCTCCACAGACGTTAGCGACGCCAGTGAGATTCGAATGGTCAATTTTAGGCTGACAGGCGAACGCTTCATCGCATTAACACCAGCGTCCTTATTAATGCTAGAAGTTAAAGAAGCATTACAAAATTTCATCTTATTAATTCAACATTACTTACTATTTAATTAAGATATTCTTTTGCAGAGAAAGATGCAGGAGGTGGCAATTTTTTTTTTAAATAATTTAGAAAGTGGAAACCAACAATTTCTAGATGAAACAGCATGAACTTTTATAAAGTTTTCCATGAAGAACTGCTGACATCGCATGGACAACCGCTGAAATCCGAAAAAAGTAAAAGTTAATAAAAACATGTAAAAAAAATCGCTTAAAAATGCACCTTCAATGTAGACTATTGTCAGGTTCTTTATGTTGAGGGTTTTTTTGTTGGGGGTTATGTAGGGAACTTTTTTTGCTGGAGTTGTTTTGTTGGAGCCGAATTTTGTTGAGAATATTTTGTCTGAGGCACTTTTGACTGGTCATTTAACCTCATTTCTTGAAGTGCCATTCCAATTGAGTACCTTAAAATTCTTTTCAAATAATGTAATAATAAACTCATTCTATATTTTATTTTTAAAACTGATTGTAACCAAATCTAAAAAAATCAGATATTTTTTTATATATTTTATAGCAAAAACCATCAAGTTAACTATTAAGGCATATATGCAAACAAGCTAACAATTAATTGTCATGATTGTCGATTGTGCGTTTTTTTCTATCAAACACTGTCGTTTGTTCATTTTTGGTGTGAATTTATTATAACTTATTTTAAGGGTTAAAATAGTTTGATAATTAAATAATTGAATTCTGATTTAACATCCACCCACACAATATAAAGGTATTACTCAGCAGCTGATTGACGAGACGAGAAACCTTCGCGAGTTGAGCATGCTTAAAGACATGAAGAACCTGACCATTCAGGGCTATTATCTTGATTGGAGAGGAAAAAGTGGTGAGACCATGGTGAGTTAAAGAAGTTTTTATAAAATCACTTTTACTTTTAAAATTATTATTGTATTAAATATAGGCTTGCAATCGTTTTTGATCTTGGAGTATGTTGAGTTTAAACTTATGTGTCAACAAATTAGGATTTTCTTTTATAGCTATATATATTATATATAATATTATTATATATAATATATATATATATATATATTATATATATAATATATATATATATATATATATATATATATATATATATATATATATATATATATATATATATATTATTATATATAATATATATATATATATATATATATATATATATATATATATATATATATATATATATATATATATATATATCTTTGTATCATTGTTCATAAAATGTTTTATTATCGTTGTTATTCATGTAGTTTATTTTGAGTAAAAGAAAATAATTATCATCCGCCTATCAAACATTGCAAATGGCTAACTCAACAGGTTATGGGCCCAAGATGCGTCCAAATTTAATGTTTGATGGCGATGAAAGAAAGTACGAAATGTGGGAAATAAAATTTTTAAGGGTTATGAGGATACAGTAACTCCGCGAAGTATGCGAATGTACTACTGAACCAGATGCTGAAAAAAATGCTGACGCATTTGCAGAACTCATTCAATGCTTAGATGATAGAAGCCTTTCACTAGTCATCCGAGATGCCAGAGACAATGGCAAAAAAGCACTGGAAATCCTGCGGGAACATTATTTAGATAAGTCAAAACCTAAAATTATATTGTTGTACACAGAATTAACTACCCTTTCGAAGTCAGAAAATGAAACTACAACAGACTACATGCTACAAGCTGAAACCGCAGCATCATTATTAACAAGAGCTGGAGAAGTAGTAAGAGATGGTTTACTAATAGCTATAATCCTGAAAGGTCTACCAGTGACATACAAGACTTTCTGTACAGTCACAACACAGAAAGACAAAGAGCATACTTTTGCAGAATTCAAAGTTGATTTGCGATGTTTTGAAGAAAATGAAAATCATGCCCACCCACATTATTATGAAGACACAGTAATGGTAAATGATGCAAAACCCTTACAGTGTTTCATATGCCGAAAATATGGACACAGATCCTTTGAATGCAAAAAGCGCAAAGAACAAAACCAAACAGTTTAAGAAAAAGCGGTGTGAAGTAGGCAGAAGAACATCGCACAGTACAACAGAATGTAAAAAGAAAGAACACAGTGCAAAGTCTGTCACCAATGGCAAGCCGACCGGAGAACAATTAGATTCATTCTTATTCAAAGTATCTGAAAATTAGAACATTGATCGTGACAGTCTTCTTGTTGATTGTGGTACCACAACTCATATTGTCACCGACAAATCAAAGTTTGTATGTTTTGAAAAAATGTTAAACCTGATAGTCACTGCATAGAACTGGCAGATAGCTCAAGATCAACTGGAATCGTGCAAGGTTGAGGTACAGCCAAAGTCTGCATACAAGGTCTAGATGGAAAACTTAGAGAAGTCAACCTAGAGGATGCATTATATGTCCCGTCATATCAACAGGATATTTGTTCTGTTCAGGCAGCAGCGGAAAAGGAAGCAACTATAAATTTCAGTCCGCATTCTGCAGAACTTGTTGCTCAAAATGGTACTATTTTTAATATTTGCAAATCCGGAAAGCTGTACTATCTGAACAATGTTGCCGACAGAACTAACAATAAACACCCTGTATGAGTGGCACTTGATGCTTGGTCATTGCAACGTCAGAAACATCTTGAAACTGGAATCTGTTGTCGATGAAATGAAAATAACCGACAAGTCAGAATTTCAATGTGAAGTTTGTATTCCTGGGAAGATGACACAGTCTTTCAACAGGCAAAGTGATGCACGTGCCAAAGAACCATTGCAACTTGTTCATTGTGATTTAAGTGGTCCTGTTATACCTATAGCAAGAAACGGTTTCAGATACGCTGCTTGTTTTGTTGATGACCTATCTGGAGCCTGTACCGTTTATTTTCTACGTCAGAAATGTGATGTTATTCATGCTGCAGAGAAATGTTTGGCTGAGTGTGCACCTATTGCAACAGTTAAACGTATGTATGAGAACCGATAATGGAACAGAATTCACAAATAAAGAATTCAAATCATTGATGCTGAAGCATCGAATCAAACATGAAAAATCTGCGCCCTATTCGCACACCAAAACGGAACCGTTGAACAAAGCTGGCGATCATTGTTTGAAATGGCGAGATGTTTGCTAATCCAATCTCAACTGCCAAATGAACTGTGGACATATGCCGTACGTGCTGCAGCATACACACGTAATCAATGCTTTTGTCCACGAACTGGCAGAACACCGTATGAAAGTTTGACCGGCAGAAAGCCTGACCTGTCCCGCATGTATGTGTTTCGTTCAACATGCTATGTTTTTGTACAAGATAAGAAGAAACTTCACCAGAGAAGCGAGAAAGCCGTATTTCTAGGGTATGATCATGAAAGCCCTGCTTATCTCATATATTTCAAGAATTCTGGAGTTGTGAAGAAATCAAAATGTGTGCGTTTTACAAACAAATTTGATTCAAATGAAAGCAAAGTTGTTTTTAACAATTATTCTCATGACTACTTTAATCGAAAACAGACTGTTATTGAAACTGAAACTCCAACACAAAATGAACCTGTAACATTACCTGAAACAAAAGCAGATGAAAGAAGTGATGAAAGTGCACAAACAGAAACCCGAAATAATTCAAATTTAGATCCATTTGTTCGCAAGTATCCTAAACGAAACATAAACAAACCAAAATATCTGAGTAACTATGTTCTCGACGATGACTCAATTAGTACTAATATTCATTACTGCTATAAAATGTCCGATGTGCCAAATACGTACAATAAAGCCATATCTTCTTCAGAATCTAGATACTGGAAACAGGCCATGTCTGAGGAAATGAATTCGCTAACAAACAATAATACTTTTGAGCTATGCCTACTACCTGAGGGTCGTAAAGTAATTAAAGGTCGTTGGGTCTATGCTGTCAACCTTGGATCAGACGGTGGTGAGCAGTATAAAGCCCGTTATGTTGCCAAAGGTTATTTGCAAGTAAAAGACATCGACTACACAGAAACCTTTTCACCAACTGTTCGAGTTACATCTATACGAATGATGATGCCGTTAGCAGTACAACAGCAGTACAACCAGATGGATGTTAAAACAGCCTATTTAAATGCTCCAATTGATTGTGAATTGTACATTGAACAACCAGACGGTTTTACTTTAAATGGCAAAACTGACAATAATCTTGTTCTGAGATTGAAAAAGTCTCTGTATGGTCTGAAACAGAGTGGCAGAAATTGGAATAATATGTTGCATGATTTTCTGATTTCTAAACGTTTTAAACAGTCATCAGCTGATCATTATGTCTACACTCGTCTAAAGTTATCATTCTTTTTTGGGTTGATGACATTATCGTTGCTGCGAGTGATGAATCCGTGCTGAAATCTGTAAAACAATCTTTGACTTCAAAATTTAAAATGAAGGATCTGGGACAATTATCATGGTTTCTTGGAATGCAGTTTGAATGCTCTTCTAGAGGTGAAATGATTAAAATGAATCAGTCGAAATATGTTGAAACGATGCTGTCGAAATTTAACATGAGTGACTGCAAACCTAGATCAACTCCATCTGATTTAAACTTGAACAAACTGAGAGATGAAGATACTGTTGAATTTGAAAATGAGCACCTGTATAGAACTGTAGTTGGAAGTTTGATCTATACAATGTCTGCTACAAGACCTGATTTATGTTTTGTGGTTTCCTATCTATCACAGTTCATTTCAAAACCAATAAATATTCATATGACGCTTGCTAAGCATGTCCTGAGATATTTAAAGGGAACAAAGAACTATGGTCTAATTTTCAAAACGTCTGATGGTGATATCAATTTGATGGGATATTGTGATGCTGATTGGGCAAATTTTAAAGACCATCGTAGTATTTCTGGATATGGTTTTATGTTGTCTAGTACTGGTCCATTGATTTCATGGAAGTCCAGAAAACAACCGACCGTTGCATTGTCGACCTGTGAAACTGAATATATGTCAATGTGTGCTGCTGTGCAAGAAGCAAAGTTTTTTATGCAACTGTTAAAAGACATGACCGGAGGAATTTCCAACAATTCAATTACACTCAATATTGACAACCAGAGCGCAATTGAATTATCAAAGAATCCTGTTTTTCATCAAAGATCGAAACATATCGATATCAAGTATCATTTCATGGGATCAGAAGTGGCAAGTGGTTTCATAAAACCGAAGTACATTCCGTCCGAGAAGAACATTGCAGACATGTTTACAAAACCGTTGTCTACTGACAAACTGAGAATTTTCATTCCAGTTATTATGAATGTTCTGGAGTAAAGGTTATGACATGACATTTGACACGATATAGTATAAGAGGGAGTGTTGAGTTTAAACTTATATGTGTCTATTATAGATATATATATATTATATAGATAATATTATTATATAAAATATATGTATATATCTTTGTTTCATTGTTCATAAAATGTTTTATTATCGTTGTTATTCATGTAGTTTATTTTGAGTAAAATAAAATAATTATCATCCGCCTATCAAACATTACAAATGGCTAACTCAACAGAGTAAATTATAGATAAGTTGTTTTGTTGTTTATTATATATATTAATTAAAGGTTTACATTTATTAATGGCTAAAGCTTCTTTTAATTTTACTTAATGGGTTGATTTTCTTTCATTAGTATACTGGTGTTATCAATTAGAAATTTATGTGATGGTTTGATTGAATGTTGTGTTGACATATGTTGGTATATGGCACCACTTTGACAATGCATAGTCAATCTACGAGACAGAGTGGTTCTAGTATGACCAATGTAATTTTCCACCTGACCATGTGGAAACGGACACGAAAATTGGTACACTAGGTTGGTTTGTGCTACAGGGCTAGAAACATTATTTATACTATTTTTAATTAAAAGATTATGAGTTTTTCCATTGTTATAATAGATGTGTAACTTGAGTGTATTATCTTTATTTACAACCTTAATATTATCATACACAATGTTTTTCAACACTCTTTCATCTATTTTATAATTATTAGACATCTGATTAGCATAATATAATGGTATTATACAAGAATTTGATGAGTTATTGGTATTAGGTTTTGACACAAATACTTTGGCTGTTGAGGCTGCTCCTGACGAATCTCATTGTAATGTATCTGAGGAAATTCTTGTCTCTTCTAATATAACACAGCGAAAGCGCAAAAATTGATTTCCAATAGTATAAATTTTATATTCTTTTGATTTGAAAGGTAGAGTGTTTTTTCGTTTTTTCTTTTGTTAGTGTGCTAATTCTTTGATAATTTCGGTTCTTTCTGTTTGTTTACTTTTCTCGTTTTACTTTTGACCCTGAGGATGGCTGACATAGCTGAAACGGTCCGTCGGTCTGACAATAAAAGTTTCATGGAAAAGTTTTTGGCTAATTGTAGTCTCGAACAGAGAGTTTTGTACCTAACGGTCGAGAATTTGGTCTTAATCAATTGAAATTAATTAAATCAAATTAATTCCTGCCATCTAGCGACTAATGACTAATAAAATCGCTTGACAACTGGCCACAAAGGTCTAGCGACCGATATTTCACATCTTAGTCCGAGTTTGCAATAGCGTTTACTAGTCTAAACATGTAATTTGCTTAGAATAAAATAAAAGCATTTTTTTAAAGTTTAAATTTAAATTTAGCTCCATCGACATCATCTTATGAACCACCACAAGAAAACCCATCTTCTGATTCTGAAATCATAGATTTACAAGAAAATAGACCCAGCCTAAGTGATGCTTCCTCTCAGCGCGATAAAACTTGTATGCAGAAAAACCTAATAACTCCCAAGTTGGTTGCCGCATTAGGGCATTAGATAGATGTTAGTTAAATGTGAGAGATTCTGTATTTATAATTGAAGCTACTATTGAGGCACTAGGGCATAACACGGATGACGTTTGTATAAGCAAGTCCTCAATCCATAGAATTCGTACAGAAATGCGAAGAGGGCGAGCTGAAACTATAAAAGTTAATTTTCAAAACAATATGCAGGATACGGTAACAGTCCACTAGGATGGCAAACTATTGCCGGTCTTAGAAACACGTAAATCTAAAGAAGAACGCCTCCTAATAGTTATTTCATATGAAAATAACGAACTTATCGCTGTGCCAAAATTGTACAGTTCGTCAGGAAGCGAACAGGCACAGGCAGTTTGGAATGCCATTATTGACTGGAATCTTAAGGACAGAGTGCAGATTTTCTGTTATCATACTACTGCTTCAAATACAGGCCGTATTAATGGTGCATGTGTGCTTCTCGAACAAAAACTGGATGGAGAAATTCTTATTTTTGCTTGCCGTCATCACGTCTATGAACTAGTATTAAAATGTGTGTTTGAAGCAAAAATCAGCCAAGTAACTACAAGCCCAGCAGATATTTCGTTGTTTAAAAAGTTTCGAGAAAACTGGAAAAATGTCGACGCCGAAAAAATACAATTCTGTACTGAAAAGCTATCTTGTTTAAATGTTTCAGAAATTGATAAACTTCTAGAATTCTACCGATTTGAATTAACTAAAAAAATAGCTAGAGATGACAATCGTGAATTAATTGAGCTTTCAATAATATTTCTTGGTGGAGATACAGATAAACAAGAACACAGACACTATATCTTAATTGTAAAATGCACACTTTGAAAAGGAAATTTGAAGATTAATGTGTCTTTTACTATAAATCCATAATAAATATTATAAATGTGTTTTATTTTACTGAATATAAATCATGAACTCTACAATGAACTTATAGCTCCATACTAACTTTTTAACTTAAACTTTGATGTCAAGTCAGCAAGGGTTATCGTTATCCGATCTCAATAATATGTAATATTTAAGTTTTTGGAGTCAAAAGAAAAAACAGGTAAAGATAAAAAATAAATTTAAAAAAAACTCTTATTTGCCTCCTTATCTGAGTCAAAGAACTAAAATTTTTGAATCTAAAACAACCGTCTTACACACACACACATATATATACATAAACACATATATATATATATATATACACATATATATATATATATATATATATATATATATATATATATATATATATATATATATATATATATATATATATATATATATATATATATATATATATATATATATATATATATATATATATATATATATATATATATATATATATATATATAAACATATCTGCATACATGCGGTAGTCAGCAGTCAGCAGTTGCTAAAATTAGTGCGCGCAAGCGTGTAATTAAAGTTATTACTTAACTGTATATATACAGTGCTGGAAAAAGTACTGTGTTTCAGTACTTAAGTACAAGTACAAGTAACGCCTCAAAAAGTTACTTAATTAAAAGTAAAAGTATTTGCTAAAAAATGTACTTAAGTAAAAGTAAAAAGTAACAGTACTTTAAACTTACTTTAAAGTAAAAAGTAAAAGTACTGAAGCCACTTTTGTAATGGTCATTTGTCAATCATCTAACTCTATTTTATCGTAATTCCATCGTCTTTCAAACGCTACTGCCCTAATTAATCTATCAACTGATAATACTAAGCTGTAACACGCAAACTAGTGAAAGAATTCTACTTTTATTTTTCATCAATCAATATAAAAACAATAAATGTCAGGATAGTCTCACAAATGCTTGTTTACATACATACATACATACATACATACATACACACACACACACACACATACATACATACATACATACATACATACATACATACATGCATACATACATACATACATACATACATACATACATACATACATACATACATACATACATACATACATACATACATACATACATACATACATACATACATACATACATACATACATACATACATACATACATAAACAAAGACACACATACATGCACATACACATACATACATACACACATACATACGCACATACATATATATATATATAGTTCCCGCTCGCTCACCCGTTCCGCTCCGCTCATTTTGTGACGGATTTCAAAATTTTTTTCTTTATATTTGATTCCCCTTGACTCTCAAGGTTGTGTGAAAATTTCATTACAATCGGATGAATGGTGTAACAATGCATAAAGGACATATATACATATATACAAACATTCATTTATATATATATATATATATATATATATATATATATATATATATATATATATATATATATATATATATATATATATATATATATATATATATATATATATATTTATATGTGTGTTTGTGTGTGTGTTTCTGTATGTGTTTGTGTGTCTATTCCCCGAGACTATATAAAGCTTCGCTGTTTTGAGTGTCCTCCTTAACTCCGCCTTGCTTTTGCAAGCCAGTCCCAAGCCTGGAGAAAGGTGGAGGGAAAAGTTAAAAGGATAAAATTATGATCCACGACAGTAAGTACTTAGGTTCTTCCAATATACTGACATTTCAGTCTTAAAACACTTTTTTCCGATTGTTGGAAGAAGCACGATGACGTGACGAAGAAAGTAAACGGCGAAAAGATGCGCTGTTAAAGGTTTTGCAGTCGTTGAAGTTTTACAAAAAGGCACAAAATGCCGGTGCTGATTTGGTAAAGAAAACTCCGGTGTTCTCATTCGACCCTGAATCCGGAGGTACGTCTTAAAAGTGGATCTGCCGTTTCGAAGACGACATTACTTCAAACGATGAAGGATTGTCTGACGAGTAAATGACAACAATTTTGATATCCAAACTAGACACGTGTAGTTATTCAAAGTTCACTGATCATATACTGCCGCAAACACCGGACCGGAGAGAAAGTAACGATCTCCAGAAGGAGAATGAGGATTTTCGTTCGTCAATTGGTGAAGAAGAGTTTTGCATATTTAGTGCAAAAGTAAATAGAATGTGTGAACAAGCCCAACTTGACAAGATGACGATGGATAATTTCAAATGCCTCATCTATGAGTCTGGGCAGAAAGGTTCTGCTCACGCTGACATGCGCTCCAGATTATTACGAAGATTAGAAATGCATAATGCTTGCACTCTGGAAGATTTGACAGGATAGTGTGACATAATCACGAAATTACAGGTTGATTTCAACGTCGTATCAAGGCCAACGCCAATCGTTGCTGCAGTTGAAGCAAAGCAAAAGAAGAAGAAAAACAACCGTGATCTTTCTAGCAAAGAGATGGGCTAAGGTTCTTCACGTGGTGCTTGTTTCATCCTCGGATCTAAAAGTCACTTTAGAAAATATTGCCCAAAAAATGCAAACGACTCTGGTTATAATCATCAAAAGATAAATACTAGAGTGAAACAGGTTGAAGACATAATGGTAAATCGGAAGTTCACTATGGTCAACTTTGGTAAAACAGAGGTAAAAACGCAGCTGGACTCTGGTGCAGATATGACGGTGATCAGCAAGGAATTGTGGGAAAGAATCGGGTCTCCGCTTCTCTATGAATCGTCGACATCTCTTGGTGCTGCAATTAGGACACCGACTCAAGTCATGGGTGAACATGCAAGGTTGAACACTTTGAAGAACTGCTGGGCATCGAATAGGTGAATCAACTTCCACCCTTTCAAGAAGCATTTGACGCTATCTGTTGCAAACTTGAACAGAAGCTGAGTGAAGGAAAACAACTCTCAAGAGACTTGGAAAGATGTTTTTCTGATATTTTTAAGAAAGAGCTAGGACGTTGCAAAAAGATTGCACAGCTGTTGGTCAAGCAGGGAACACGTGCAACCCTCTATAGACAGAGGAAGATTCCATTCGCACAAGAAGAGGCTGTGAATGCAGAGTTAGAAAGTCTTGATTTAAAGACGGGACTGAATGAGGCATTGGAGATGCATCAACACCCACTACCGATCCCCTAAGAAATCTTCGCTCGTCTGAACCAACGCGTATGGTTCAAACAAATCTACTTGGCAGATACGTATTTGCAGATAGAAGTCGAAGAAGACTCAAAAGAGCTGATGACAATTAATACAACGAAGGATCTGTTCCAATATCAGCGGCTACCTTTTGGAGTCAAGTGCGCACCTGGCATCTTCCAAGAAACAATGGACAGCATGACATCAGGTCTGGAGGGCTGTGCTGCTTACTTGGATGACGTACACTAGTACTGGAGCAACATCGAAAAAACACAACCGGAAAGTACATGCATTCTACAAATGGATTGCTGAATTTGATTGCTGAAATTGTTTTTTTGCAATGAAAGAAATGAAGTTCTTGGGACAGGTCGTAAATAGTAAAGGCATCTACCAGACCCAAAGATTATAGAAGCAATCGGAGGGATGCCAGCACCCAAGGACAAGAAGCGGTTGAAATCTTTCTTGGGTATGATTAGTTATTACTCTTCTTTTATACCAAAAATGCGTCTTATGAAGGGCTAGTTAGACTACCTGGAGAGGGAAAAAATATGAATAGAGTGTTCAACATCAGAAAACGTTCGAGAGCTTACGTTTGGGGTTAAAGTCGGATCTGCTGTTGACACATTGCGATTCAACACTGGAAATAGTCGTGGCTGTAAATGCCTGTGACTATAGAATTGGTGCCGTGATATTACATCATTTTCCCAATAGAACAGAGAAAGCCATTACTCATGCAGGAAGAGTGTTAACCAAAGCTGAGCAAAACTATGGGCAGATCGAGAAAAAAGCACTTGTTCTCGTATTTGCAGTTAGGAAGTTCTGCAGATACGTTTATGGACGACGCTTCAAGCTGTTGACGGACCACAAGCCGTTGCTTACTGTTTTTGCATCAAAGACAGGAGTGTCCGCTCATTCAGCAAATTGCCTCCAGCGATGGGAACTGGTCTTGCTCGCTTATGATTTCACCATAGAGTATAGACGAACTACCCACTTAGGACAGGCCGATGCGTTATCCCGTCTCATCGCGTCAAAAAAACTTGCTGATGAAGAAGATGTTGTCATCGCCAAGATTGACAAAGACGCAACAGGAGTTCAACGCGATGTCATACGGGAGTTGCCGGTAACAAAAAGAGACATTCGGAGTATGACCGAACGGGATACCGAGCATCAGGAAGATGGCCAAATTTCCAGGCTGGATTAATTTTGCATGCCTTCCACAGCCGTAAAACAGATTTATCAGTCTGTGATGGAATGATTTTTATGGGATCTCGTGTTGTAATCCCACGTGTGCTTCAACCCAGGTTACTGAAGGTGTTTCATGAAGGTCATCCTGGTTCAACATGAATAAAAATGCTTGCTCGGAGAAGTGTCTACTGGTTCAAAAATAGATCGGTATATAGAAAACAGGGTTTAAAGTTGCAGTGCGTGTTACACTACTGCAAAGATGGCTGTGTAAAACGATCTTGCATTATGGCCGATGCCGAATTGTCCTATGGAGAAGATTCACATAGATTTTGCTGGACCACTGGAAGGTTGCATGTTCATGATCGTTGTGGAAGCCTATTCCAAGTGTCCAGAGGTTGTGCAAAAGAAGACAACTACGGCCACTGCGACAATAAGTGAGCTAAACAGAATTTTTAGCCGATATAGATTTCCCAGGATGCTCGTGTCGGACAATGGAACGCAGTTCACGTCAAAGAACTTGCAGGATACTGTCAAAGGAATGGAATTCAGCATGTTCGAACGCCACCATACCGCCCACAGAGCAATGGGCAAGCCGAGCGTTTTGTGGATACCTTTAAAAAGTCAATCCAAAAGCTAAGAGAAGAAGGAGCGACAACAGAAGTGCTAGAAAAGTTCCTGTTGACTATTGAACAACACCTGACCGTCATCACCAGGTCAAAGGTCGCCTGCAGAGAACTTAATGCAGCGGCAGTTACGAGCTTTATTAAGCGACCTACAGCTAACGGATGGACAAGGAAGTCATTTCGAGCAAAAATACTAGAAGATGGAAGTGGAATTCAATAAGAAACATGGAGCACGCAGAAGGACTTTTACTGAAAACGAACCCGTCTTTGTGATATGTTATGAAGAACCGAATCATCCTACGTGGCAACCTGGAACCATACGGAAAAAGCGTGGCCAAACCGTCTATGATGTTCGTAGACAAACCAATCAACTGAGACATCGTGAAACGGATGAAGTTTGGCATGTGCTGTGTGACTCATTTGAGTTACCAGAGGGATCGTACGAGGATGTCCAGGATGCGTAAAAAAGCAGTGAATCAACAGATGTCATTGAAACAGGTCTTACAGATTTCGCTGAAGTCAACATCCAAGAGGAACCTTTAAGACCGAAGAGGAAGTGTGGACCTCCCAAAAGGCTGGACATGAACTCTTGTAAAACGAAATATGGATTTTGTTGAGGGGGTAGGTGTTAGGGATAGACAATTATTATTTATTTAAGATCTTTTGTCTGTGGCCCGAGACTATATAAAGCTTCGCAGTTTTGAGTGTCTTCCTTTTTTGAGCAAACATATTTGGCGATTGTACGTGTTTGTGTTTCTGTCTAAGTAGCGTTGTTCTTTCTAACATACGAGTTCGTAACGTTTTTTATCAATTTTAATAACTAATCGCGTGCCATTGCTCAGCCGTGTTGGGTTCAAACTCTGAAGTGAAATAACCGAAAACCCAACTTTCAGTTGAAATGGTGTTTTGGCATGCCTGGCAAATCCAGTCGTTCGTTCTCTATTTTCACGTACATGTCGACCATGAATTGTTGGCAAAGCTCACAACATCGCAGAATAAGGTTGACCTAACCACGTTGAATCACCATACGATACGCATAAAAATACATCGAGCTAACTTTCTTGTTTGTTTCGGCTCCTGTAATGATGTATATAATTAATTAAATTGTTTGTTTTGGCCAATGCAGCCATATCGCGAACAAAAATTTCTCCCTCTTGATTATTAAAACGTACTGTTCCACGAACACTTTAGTGCTTAAGAGCTTGAAATTTTCATCTGCGACATAGCTGCACTGTTTTCGGCTTCTTTAACAACATATTTATAAAAATGAACTCAAAATGAGTATTAATGTTCAAAATTACTGAAGCACCAGTGATGGGATTTCTTTGTTTAATGTTTATGCAATATTTGTCTTGTCCCTTCCATAAAATTAGCTGTATTGAATAGCGTCGTATGAACGCTGTGTCAGCAATGAACTCAAGAGTATTTCTTCTTTGAATCACGATTTCTGGTGTAGCTGTGCAATCGCCAACGATTATTCCAGCAACGTGGTCAACAACAGGCGCATTGAATCTACGCATATGCTCTCCCGGCTGACTCATTCTTGAATTTAAGCCTATGGCGATGGACACCAGGGGCGCAGCCAGAAATATTTTTCGGGGGAGCTCGGGGGAGAAAAACTGATAAGCAAGGAATTCTACTGAGAAATGTACGACCCACAAAAGTCAAAAGTTGCGATTGATATTCATCTGGGCAAACACATTCAGCCTTGTCTGGTCCATTGTGGTGCGTAGATAAGATTTGAGTCTGCGCATAGTTGAAAAGGATCTCTCGGCTGTCGCGGAAGAAAGGAACAAGTGGTGAAGAGTTTCAGCAGCGTATTTATCTGCGGGTAGATGGACTATTGACAAGGTTGCAGATCATCAACTGCGTTGGGTCGGGTCGAAAACAGGTGAGTCGGGTCACAAAAGAAAAAAAAATAGGTCGAATCAGATTTTCTGGCGGTTGGGTTTTCAAAAATAGACCCATGGACAACTCTCACTCTAACATTTTTAATAATTTATTAAATATTTAATTTGCAAAATAATTTTTAACTCAAACATGTCTCGAAAA
This sequence comes from Erpobdella octoculata, assembly GCA_963978895.1. Taxonomy (NCBI): domain Eukaryota; kingdom Metazoa; phylum Annelida; class Clitellata; order Hirudinida; family Erpobdellidae; genus Erpobdella; species Erpobdella octoculata. The sequence goes on along the minus strand of OZ022238.1, from coordinate 21,980,551 downwards.
CACGGGCACGCATCACCATTGGCAAGGTTTCGGGGGAGGCCGGGCCGCAATTTTCTAAAGGGTAGTGTGCAGCAATACAGAGAGGTCTACTAGCAGCCAAAGAGGGGCGTGGCTTATGGCTAGAGGCTCTGCTATTCTTAATAGCCTTCATTTCGGCGCGCGCATCTTGCAACTTTCATTATTTTTATTATTACAAACTTTTATTCAATTTGCAATTTCTGTTTGTTTGTGGGTGGCTTTCTCTGTACGCAAATCTTGAAATTGAAATTTAACCATTTTTTTGACTTAGGAAGCTGAAACTTTCAGCATAGTTTTGTATTGGATGACAATACATGATTTAATTGATAAAAATTGTGAAACTCGCGTAGCTTTTATTTATGTTTCTTCGTCCTGTTTCTAAATTAATTTAATTTAACTTTAATTCTTATTCAATTCATTGTAAATTCAAAAATTTTTCATAATAAATTTAGTGGTATTTACTCAAAAACCGAAAAACCTAATTTGAATAGCCTTCGTTTTTTTAAATCGAGTGTATTTAAAATAAAAGTTTTTGTTGAAAAACACGTTTTTCCTTTACTTGTTTCAGATGATTTACGAGCCACCCACAAACAAACAGAGATCGCAAATTGAATAAAAGTTTGTAATGGTAAAAGTTTGTAATAATAAAAATAATGGGAGTTGTAAGATGCGCGAGCCGAAATGAAGGCTGTTAAGAATAGCAGAGCCTCTAGCCATAAGCCACGCCCCTCTTTGGCTGCTAGTAGACGTCTCTGTATTGCTGCATACTACCATTTAGAAATAAGCGCCCGGGTCCCCCGACCCTCCTGGCTGCACCCCTGATGGAGACATTCCTTGTCCATAGCACCAATCGTTATTTTCGAATAAGCGTAATATCCGGTTCATACTCGAATGCTAGACGAAAGAACGAATTAGATAAAAATACTCGATATACTTGTTAGCTTTGTTGATCACTTGCTCTGCGTGTGGTAATTACTAACCGGCGTACTTGTCCTCGTTCCATTTTTGTCGTTTTTTATTTTGTTCATCTCGTGCTTCTTGTGATTGTGATTCACGCCATTCACCATGTTCACACGCATATTTGAATTATCTTGTTGGATTTGCTCGTCTGTTGTTTGAGCCCTTCTATTTCGCATTTTTGCAGTTCTATTCGTTCTATGGCCCAAAATGGCATCTGGGCGTTTTCCTGGCATTGTTCACTGTAAATTACATAAATAGATAAAATTAACCCATTTTCTACTTGCGCACCCTCAAAGGGTGCACTAGAAAGTTTAATTTTTCTTTCTTATCTGGTAGTTATTTTTGTAATTTTGCTGATTTATATTTATATATTATTATTCCATATTTTATTATCGTTAGTTTCTTTTTTGGTTTATTTGTTTTTTCGTAGAAGTTTTAGCCCTTTTTAATAGAGTTATCAAAAATGAGAAAATTGGAAAATCAAAAAAAGTTAGGAAAGAGTGGACGAAAGAAAACTAGCGCAAGCGTGAACGGGAGAGTGACCGGGTGCGGGAACTAGAGAGTGACCGGGTGCGGGAACTAGAGAGTGACCGGGTGCGGGAACTAGAGAGTGAACGGAAACGAGAAAAAACACGGAAACAAAAAAGTGAGAGGGAACAGAGACGGGAGAGCACACGGGAACAAGAAAGTGTGAGATGGGAGAACAAACGGGAACGGGATAGCAAGCGGGAACGGAAGAACAAGTGGGGACGGGAAAGCGAACGGAAGCGGTAGAGCAAGCGGGAAAGGAAGAGGAAGCGGGAGTGCAAAAATGAGCAGAAGAGCGAGCGCAGGCGGGAAAGCAAGCGGGAAAAGAAACGGGATTAAGAGAGAAAAACGATAAAAAAAACTCTGAAACACCGGACAACGCCGGGTAACCCTGAAAGGTTTTTTTATAATAATGAAAACTATAAGTTATTATCCATATTTGTATTTCTTGTTAATACTTTGTTTTTAAATTATATTACTCAATACTTGTTGCAGCGGAAAAAAAGCAATAACTGACAAAACAAATGTACAACATTATAATATTATTTTTTAACTTAAACAGCTTCACATAGCTGCCTGCAACGGTTACATAGAAGTCGCCCAATTTCTTCTCACGCAGTCACCAGCCGCAGTTGATGCAGTTGATAACGAGCTGTGGCAGCCCGTTCACTGTGCTGTTTGTTGGAACCAGGTGATTGAAAATTCTAGTAGTTTCAATGCCTTTAATTTTAAAAAGTTCATTTCCTTGTTTGTAATTTAATAGAAAAAAAAGGATTAAAAATCCAATTTATTTTAATAGTCTCATAAAGTTTAAGTTAATTTTAAAACTTTTTGTTGAAAAACAGTTTTATTAAATAAATAGGTTCAAACATGCTAAAAACGCAGACAAACAAGAAAACAGTAAAATCTTCGTATTTTAAAAATTCTTAATAATTTTATAATTCGGCGACTCTAAAATATAAAAACACTGACCACAGTTTTTTAAATATTTAAATTTGTGTAGTATGTAAGGATTGAATATTTAAGAAGCTATTGAATCAATATGTAATAAACAAATTTTTATTAAAATATTTTAAATTTTCAAATTAAATGTCGCTTTCTTTAAAAAAATTAAAAATTCGTTTTTCTACATAAAATTTGCATTTAAAAATTTTTAAAAAATTTTAATTGATTTTATTTTATAATTCACTCATGTGTTGTCCAATCAATCTGAAAATTTAACAAAATGTAGAGTCTGCAGCAACAAATAAACCCACCAAATTTCAACTCAATTATAAATATTGAAAATATAAACTATTTTTGAATCAATATGGAAATGGAATAAACAAATTTTTAATTTTTAAAACATTTTTTAAGGTTTTATGTATTTTATTCTATAAAACACTTATATTTTATCAAATCAATCTGCAAATTTAATAAACTGTAAAATCCGCAGCTGCAAATAAACTTTTTTTTATGATAGTTTATAGTCCTTTACACCAAGTGTTAAGACTGAATTGGCTGTATGTAGGAAACACATAAGTACTTCCTGTCGTGGATCAAAGTTTGATTCTTTTAACTGTCTCTCCTCCTTTATCCAAGCTTGGGACTGGCTTGCAATTAGCGAGGTGGGGTTGCTGCAAATAAACTCACCAAATTGCAACATGATTGGATAACGGAAGTTGGTTTTCTTGAGTGGTATAGGGTCCCAACGTATGGCTCAATCAATCAAGCAAGCAAACACGGTAAAGTTAACATAAAGGATTTAAAAAAGCAAAATTTTAAAAATTATAATCAAAACCCCACTTAAGAACCATATGCATATTATCTTTGTTTCTTTGTTATCTTTAAAATATTTGAATTAAACTTTTTATTTTTGACAATTACATTGGCCTACAATCAAAGGTTAAAGAAACAGTAAAAATCTTTTCATAGCTTAATACTCGGGTGAAATTAAATCGTAAATATTTACTTCTGTGCTATTTATAATTTGATAGTCCAAATTTCTGATTGACTTATTCCTTAGATATGCACAGTGGTGGCTAGTAATCAGTGTTGAGCAAAAGTTACAAAGTTTTAACTAAAATGCAACTAACTTTCAGTTAAACTCTTTTTGAAAATTTAAATAGAAAGTTTAACTTTTTTTTTTTTAAATTTAGTTAAATCATCAGTTTAACTACATTTTTAGTTACAATTAAAAAAGTTTAACTAACATTTTTCTAAAATTGTAACTAAAAATTTCAGAAGATGATACGATTTTTTTTGAAGCATATGTGCAAGTTATGAGACCAGTGGCAATGGCAATAGATATGCTGCAAAGCGAAAAATGGCAGTTTTATTGGTATGGTTATTCCAACTATTAAAGGAGTTATATACAAGTTGAATTGTATGAAAGAAAAATTAATGGTGTCATTAATTTATGTGCTTATAAATGGTTTAGAAACCCGTTTTTAAGAACTTTTTAAATATGATGATTATAATTTGGCAACTATGCTCATACCAAAGTTTAAATTAAATTATTTAGACCCAAATCAGAGATTTCCAAAACAAAATTACCCACTTTGGAATCACACAGACTGTATAGCACATGACAACTTCCGAACTAGAGCTAATGAAAACTCAAAATGGAACACAGGCACTTTTGTTATCAGATGTATAAGATGATTTATAGTTACATGCATGAAGATCGACAGCCAGCAAATACAGTTGAAGTTGTCAGCAAAATCAACCTTTATTTAGGTCCTAAATTTTAGGAAACCCTTCTATGGAAAATTTCTCATTGCTTGCGTAACCGCGATTGGCTGCTGCATTTTGCAGATACAATTCAACACTTCTCAGTAGTGCAACCGTTGAAAGACTTTTTAGTGTTGCGGTTCAGATTTTGACCACTAGAATATGCAAAATGTCTGATGTCCTATTTGATGAATCAGTTTTTCTTAGATATAAATTAAAAAATTAGGTTGAATGTTGTTATTGTTACAAACGTTGGAAAATTTTAACATTATAAAAAATTATTGTAAATAATATTTATATTTTCTTTAATTTATATGTTTATTGTTTATTAAACTATAAAATAATTCATTTTTCATTCAAAATATGTTTGTTAAAATTCATTCAAATAAAAAGTTAGTTCAAAGAAGTTAAACTACAAAAAAAGTTTTAGTTAAAATTTAAACTCTTTTGATAAAAGTTATTAGTTGAGAGTTTAACTACTTCTAAAAAAGTTAGTTAAAGCAAAAGTTTAATTATTAATTTTTAGTTACTGCCCATCACTGCTAGTAATAACTACTTATTAATAAGTTTATAAGTAAGTTCTATAGATTTTAGTTTGCTACAGTTTTAAAAGTTACGAGTCCAGAATAGAGGTGTGAAAAAACTGAATTTTAAGTTTCCATACCATCCAATCTCATAAGTGTTCCTCTCATCCATTATTTACAACATTCAGTAAAGTACTGCACGGACCGGGTCCTGATTTTAGGGTTTTAAAACGGACTGGGCTGGGCAGGGCATGGATTCAAATCAGTCGGACCGGTAATTCTGTTCCAAGTCTATGGATTTTCAGCTCTCACAAACAGGCCGGGCGGGCTGGAAATTTTGAACTGTGAAACAGGCTGGGACGAGTTACTGACGGGCTGGATGTGGCCATGAAAAATCAGCCTTTGCAGTTCTGTAATAGAAAAACTGCTTTTCATTCACTTTTATTCACTTCAAATGAGTTATAAAATTGTATTCGCACGAAAACTGCATTTTTATCATATTTTGAAATTATCAAGCATTTGATTTATAACTGTTTTTTCCGAATGTAAAGAAAAACGTTCTTATAATAAATGAGCTATGTCTATTTGAAAAACTTTAATTTCGATACTGCAAATGTCTTGATGTCACATGTTTATTAAGGATAAGGTTTTTTTGGGATTTTTTATTTCAGCTAGCTGTTCTCGAACTTTTGCTAGCTCACGGAGCAAGTTTGGAGACCAGAACTAAATCCGGCGAGACTCCACTTGGTATGAATTTTACAATCGATTGAATTCACAATAGCTTAATTACTATAATAATAAACTAATATTATATAGCAATCTTATTTTTTAGTTAACTAAAAAGTTTCAACATCACTCGTTGATTGGCAGCTTTGCAATTATATTATTTTAAACTATGCCCCTTGTCACGACTATCACCTTCGCAACTGCTGTAGAACTTTCGAACTGAGATAAGTTGAATAATTGAGATAAGACCAGTTTTTAAAAGTGTTTTTAAATACTTCACTTGTTTGTTTACAAACATTTCACGCTAGACCACGAGAGGCCAATGCTTTGCTCTCGAATGATCGTGATATGCGATGTTTTTGTTATTTTTTTTCAAATTAAGATTAAACTTACAATATCACAACAGATAGCAAAAACTACTGGTAGAAAAATAATTAAATAACAGTTATTGTAATTATTTATATTGGTTCAAATTTTGCATCTAAGCCTTGATATGACAACTAAACAGTAATTGACAAACCAGACGTGGGCAAACTAAGGCTTGCCAGAGTATGTTACCAGTGCCGGATTTAGCTGTAGGCCCGGGGGCGGCCTGCTCCACGCCCCTGTTGGGTCCTAAATGGCGCTCTTTGGCGCTTAACTACAAATATGCCCGCCTTCTATAAAATTATAAATAAACAAAATAGTTAAATAAATAATTTTTTTAGTTCTAAATTTCTTGTTAACATTTAATTATAAGTGATTGCTGCAGTCGAATGTCTTTGGAACGTTAGCGACACGGTTATTTAGAGAATTCTGTTGATAGATATAATAATAATAATTTTAAAATAACAGACGGCCACCCTGTGCAATAGGTCTGATAGACCGGCTCCAGTTCTGTAGATGACCACAATTGTGCATCTATACATAGAAGAAATAATTCTGCCCGAGACGTATTCAAATGTGGTTGGAGATACTCCCAGCTTCACTGTCTTGAGTTGAAACCCAAGCGCAGCAGCTATAGCGATGCCTCCATGATTACAGCAAAGGTCGTCGCTGCCAGCTCTCGGTCTTGCTCGGTCGATGATGGAGAAGCCCTTTGAAATAAACGTTTTGATGGGCAATGAATCCGGATCGTGCCATGTCTCCGTCAACAAAATAATGTCGATTCGCCGGTCGGCTATCAGGTCAAGGAGATCGTCGATTTTGTTGTTGAGCGATCTGATGTTCAAAAGGCTCACGACTAAGGTTTTCGTAACGGACCCGGCATGGCACCCGGTAACAGCAGTGGCAGCGCCGCTCCGTCGATCAGCGCGGCAGTCTGGATGAGAGATGAACCTCCGACCCGCACGACAGCCTCTGTAATGGTGAAAATAATTGGAACCTTGGCGATCTAGCCTAAACTTCCGTAGAGTAGCGAGAATATATGAGTAGTAGGACGAAAAGATAAGCTATTGAGTGATAGTAATTCACTTTTACTGTAAGAAATAAGACGTATTCATACAGTTAGTTACACCGGATGTAAATTTCAAAAATGTTGCAAAAACATTGGGCGAATCCGGCATCTAAAAAGTTTTGCAAAAATGTAGAATATCCATTGATGTAGTTACAAAACGCAAATAAGACGAAAAAAGTCAGCAACAAAAAAAATGAACGAATTTGAATTCAAATTCAAATAGCTTGAGCTCGAAACGTATCGCGCGTCTGGCTAGTCTAGAGTAGATAGGCAGCCGCAGCGACTCAATTAAGTTGCAAAATAATCCAAAAGACGCAAATGAAACGAAAAAATCCGTAAAAACCAAGATAAAACAACTATAAATTTGAAATTAAATAACTCTAGCCGGATTGAATCGCACGTCTTGAAGTCAGCAAGAAATAAATTTAACCGCGAAAAATCCTAGCAAGCAATTATTATATATCGTTGGAAAGGTATGAATTAGGAAAATATGAAAAACGGAATTCTATAACTGTATAACAATGCGGGGGAGTGTAGGATAACAAAATAACAAGATGGCCGACAATTCGAAAACATCCTTCCAAAACAATTATTAATAAAAATGTTACAACTTGACTTTAATGCTAAAAAGTCTTAAAGCAAGCAGTGTTACAATTTTCAAAAAAAATTTTTTTAATAAAATATTTGAAGAAAAAGTTGAAAAACAACAGAAATTTATAGACCCTTCTCCCCATGGGTGGGATGACATTGATAGTGAGGGCCTTTTAAAGCTAGTCCAGTAGTACATAGATCCACTGGTAAAATATGATATATATATACAAAACGACATATTTACAACACAAAGAGTTCCAGACTTAACAAATTAAAATTAAATCAAATTAGAAATTCATTGTTCATATCTCCCACTCAAAAGTAAGTGGCAAAGCTTTGGTAATTTGTTTTTAGTTTTTAAAATCATGATTTACTGTGTATCTTTCAATTTGTTTCGTTTGTTGCATTGCACGTGTTTAATTATGTTATATTATTATTAATTATTATAAGATTATCATTATGCTCTAACATTTTGTGTTTTACAAAAAGGAGTTGCAGATTGGAAAAATAAATTTAAATTCATTGTTCATATTTATCGTTCAAGGCTTCTGACTTCAATTGTTCCTCATCTAATATTGTTGAGCCACGAGCATGCTATCAGCCTATCGGTAAATGAGAATTTTTTTTGGGCAGGTAAGTTTTTTTTTATGTGATGGAATTACAACCATTATTATTCACGAGTAGTTATTACTATAAGATTATGAATTAATTTATCGGTCTTATTTTATTTTTTACTTTTCAGAGGAAATTAGAAAATTACATTTTAAAGAAAATCTTACATGCAACACCAATTTATTGTAAAAGTTTCACTGATATATGAGGTGCATGAAATTTGAAAGAAATGAAAGCAAGTGCAGTATTTTTGTGTTTCAACAAAATCATGAACAAAGTTCTCAAGCCAGCCTATCAATCTGCTGCTGTTTTGTTCAATTTATAATTGCATCATTTGCTAAATAAAAGTGGTACTCTTCGATTGTTCCAAATTGATGATCTCAGAAAACTCTCGGAAAATTCATTAAGTTAATGCTTTGAAGGTTCTTAATATTATTATTACTTCATGTTTTATTTCAATCTGTGTTTTATATCACATTTTTCAAAGCCACGGGTCAACATTTATTAACATGCCACATGTAGCGTTATATGCTTTCTGTAGACATGACACTTAAAAACTAAGAACAACTCAAAAACTAAGACTAGCGATTTTACGAAAAGCAGCTGTTGAACAGTGTGTGATAAATCTATTGTAAGCATTTATAATCTTACAAGTATTTAAAATAAATATAACCTGTTGAGATATATGAGCGGATTTTAACATTATTGCAGCCGTTAACTAATAAATTCTTTTTTTTTCAGCTTCAGTCAATCATAATAAGCCTTTGCAGAAGATCACACTTGCAGAGTGGAACCAATACATTAAAGAACACTAATTAAAATTGAGGAAGTTCAGACGTAACTAAACGAGCAAACCAAACAACAAAGTGTTAACGAGAGAACAGATCAATTTTGATGACTGTGCACATCATTCCGCTACAGCCCATCTAAGCCACATTGGGAAGGCTCTAAAATTTAATGGAGGAACAGAAGAGCGAAAAGAAGAGCAAGCTGGAGCGGTAAAGCGTAAAAGCAACCGGGATCGGGAAAAGTAAAAGAGACCGGGGCCGGAAAAGCGACCGTGAGCAGAAATGCGACCAGGAGTGAGAAAGCGACATGGAACGGGAAAGCAAGCGGTTAAGGAAACGGGAGCCAGAGAGAAAACGATAAAAAGCCTTTAAAATCCCCGGGCAACGCCGGGTAACCCAGCTAGTTATTATTATTATTATTATTATTATTATTATTATTATTATTATTATTATTATTATTATTATTATTATTATTATTATTATTATTATTATTATTATTATTATTATTATTATTATTATTATTATTAAATTTAACACGTGCACACATCTAGCTTTAATAAGAAAAATTAAAACACATACATAAAATATAAAACACATACACACAAATGACTCGTTAGTTTACCCTCCAGCTCGGTTAAACCGCAACTGTCAGGTGGTGGTATGTTTAATTAAATTCCGAGTCCGGTTTAACTGCAACTGTTCGATTCTTCATTTAGGACTAATTGACTAGCTCGTTTGCCCTCAAAATTTCAAAAACCAAAATTAAGCCAGCATAAATGAAGCTGTTATCAAACATTCAGATCTTCAGTTTGAATGATACTATAACTACAACGGATAAATGCTTTCAGTGAGATCATGAAAAAATAGTGAAAATCAGACTAGAATATTAAATAACTACAATCAAAACGTCAAAAATTAAAATTGCTGTTCAAGTTCGAAAGCAGCAAGAAACATTAAATTTCTTCCTCATAGAAGAAATCAATGTCTTCATTAAAAGAAAACTGTGGATCATTGCTCTCAACCACATGTTCTGTGCCACAAGATTCTTCTTCACTGTCACTGCTTATATTATTTGTTTCATACGCTGTTACACCGTGTAAACGTTGAACGAGTTGGCTCAGTAGTGATTCGTAACGTTGTAATTTGAAGTTATTTATTGGACAAGATTTCCCGAATTCTATTCCTGGTTATTACTGCTTCTATCGGATATTTACTAAAAGATCACAAATTATCTCACTTCGCAGAATCTCCTGTTATTCTTACTAATCTCTTGATAATTCAAATTGTCTGTGCAGCACGTCTTTTACAAACTTTTATTCTCTCTCGAACACTCAACTTCAACACACTGTAAAATTCCAAAAAAAATACATACATACAATTATATTTTCCAATGGTAACCTCACATAACCGGAAAACACACACATATATATATATATATATATATATATATATATATATATATATAAATACCTAGATAAAAAAATAATAAGCACACACAATGTCACAAGAGCACAAATATATATATATATATATATATATATATATATATATATATATATATATATATATATATATATATATATATATATATATATATATATATATATATATATATATATATATACATATATATATACATACATATACACATACATACATATCCAATCATTATAAAATGCACACATAATAAAATAAAAATACACAAATATCACGAAAATACGTAAAATGAATCATCTTCATCTTACACACCGCCATTTGAACAATCCGTTCCATGACAATTTCCGCACGCAGAAACACAGTGCATATTGTTTTGCAAACATGAACACAACTTGGATGAGCAGTTTCCATTACAATTGCATCGAACAAACTTAAGGACTGACTGAGGTGCAATGTCACCCACTATTTTCACGGGTTTAAAGCAGCTTTCAACAGATTCCCAACCCCAGTCGGTTGCCTTCAAGACTACTTTGTCCAGAGTCCCCCAAATCACAGCATGCAAATGAACGCGTCTGGCATGCAGGTGAGCAGCACATTCTGATAGTGGCAGCCTTTCTGGTTGAAAACGACGACAGAGCCAATTTGAAATATGACTCATACCGTAAATCAGCCAATCTTCCTCCTACTTCCCCGCCATACAGACTGACCAACAGGCTAGAACCAGCTCTGCACACCTCATCATCCGTAGCATTGCTTCTTTGCAGAGCCATGTGGCACGACAAATGCAATTTAATTACATGTTTGTTGTAGTGCACGTTAATATAATTTGCCAAATCACAACGACCGATAACTTCCAGTTTTTTTAATACAGTGGGCAAGGCTCTTACAACTTCAGCGGTGTGTTCAGATGTTTCTTGCTTACAAATTGAACATTTTAAAAAATCTGAATTTATTTCTGTTTCCTCAGAAATTACAGAAGAAGTTATCTCAGTCCTCACTTCCTCTTCATACATACATGTTCTACACTTCTGCACCATTAAACCACTCGACAAAAAATGTAGCAAACTTCCAGTGAGAACGGAAAAGAAAATGGCAATCTTCTGTTTCTGTTGATATTTTTTAGTTTGTTTTATTTATCTTTCAAATAGACCTAATCTAAACGTATACTAGTCGCCAAGCACAGAAGCGAACGACACTAATTTTACTAACTACCGCTCATCAAACTAAATGCCGTATAACTCACGACACACAACTCCGATTTTTATAGAATTTAGAATGCTAAGTTCTTATCACTATTTTACACCTAATCTGAAAATTTTATGCTTGCTAGGATTTTTTCAAACTTCCAATGCAACGAAATTTTCTACGTTCTGACTATGATAGGCAGCCATACGAACGGCGCCTCATACCTCAATCAAGCAAATATATATTAATATATTGTGACGAATATGTTTTCCACTTAGCACAATTTTTTCTTTAACCATACAGGACTTCACAATTCAACAAAAATTCCAGTATCAAATTTTTCTTCAACCAGTTTCTCCAGATTAACAATTCTCTTTTTGATTTTTTGGCGTGTTTTTTACTAGTTTTTCCAGGTTATTAACCCTTTATTTCAACTTCCATTGAACAAAGCTGACCATCAAGAATTAATTTTTCTATTCTTTGTTGTGCTGCTGTTTTTTTCTTTTGTTGCTCTGTTTTTTTCTTGTGGTAATTCAATTGGGTTTTTGATTTCAAACTCAAAAGTTTTTTTTACAAACTTTCATTTAAGTTACAATCTCTGTTTGTGTCTGTGTATAAACCCTTTAGAAAAGACTGTCTTTATAAATCCGGGTTCTTTAATTCTGCAACGTAAATAAAACCATTTCACACTCTGACACCAATTTGTTACAATAATGCTAATTGAATACGGCTGCTTAGAATGATTTTTTGGCTTGGAAAATGTTTTTTGGTCCCCCTCAGCCGGGGGATCGGAGTATGGAGTCCAAACATTCTTAACTTGCCAAATTTGATCAAGATCGCTCCCGCGGTTCAGATTTCTATAAAGGACACACACACTCATATATATATATATATATATATATATATATATATATACTAGCTGGGTTACCTGGCGTTGCCCGGGGATTTTAGAGGTTTTTTTATCGTTTTTCTCGCTGGCTCTCGTTTCCTTCACTGCTTGCTTTCCCGTTCCACGTCGCTTCACCACTCCCGGTCGCATTCTTGCTCACGGTCGTTTACGCGTTCCCTCTCCAGCTTGCTCGCTCTTTTCACTCACAGTCGCTTTGCCATTCCTCTAATAAATTTCAGAGCCTTCCCAATGTGGTTTAGATGGGCTGTAGCGGAATGCTGTGCACAGTCATCAAAGTTGATCTGTTCTCTCGTTAACACTTTTTGTTGTTTGGTTTGCTCGTTTAGTTATATCTGAACTTCCTCAATTTTAGTCTGAACATCCTTAATTTTAGTCTGAACTTCTTCAATTTTGATAAGTCTGAACTTCCTCAATTTTATTTAGCATTCTTCAATGTATTGCTTCCACACTGAAAAAAAATGAATTTATTAGTTAATGCTGCAATGTTAAAAAAAACAGCTCCATTATAAATTGAACAAAACAGCAGCAGATTGACAGGCTTGCTTAAAAACTTTGTTCCTGATTTTGTTGAAACACAAAAATACTGCACTTGCTTTCATTTCTTTCTAATTTCATGCACCTCATATATCAGTGAAACTTTTACCATAAAACGGTGTTGCATGTAAGATTTTCCTTAAAATGTAATTTTTTAGTTTCTTCTGAAAAGTAAAAAATAAAATAAGACCGATAAATTAATTCATAGTCTTATAGTCATAACTTCTCGTCAACAATAAATTAATACCAAATCGGCTAATGCCTTCACATAAAAAAAACACTTATATGCCCGAAAAAATTTCTTATTTATCGATAGGCTGATAGCAAGCTCGTCAGTTTAGGAAACCATGATGAACAATATTAGATAAATAACAATTGAAGTCAGAAGCCTTAAACGATAAATATGAACAATGAATTTAAATTTATTTTTCAAATCTGGAACTCCTTTTTGTAAAACACAAAACGTTAGAGCATAATGATAATCTTATTACTCATGTGCAATGCAACAAACAAAACAAATTAAAAGATACACAGTGCATCATGATTTTAAAAACTAAAAACAAATTACTATAGCTTTGCCACTTACTTTTGAATGGGAGATATAAACAATGAATTTTTAATTTAACTTGATTTGATAAGCTTGGAACTCTTTTTGTGAAGCACAAAATATGTTAGTCTATATTACTCTATATATACTATATATATAAAATAAATCAAATAAGAATTTTAATTATACAGCTGAAATATATTTCTAAATAGAAGAAATTCCACTTGCAATTTATTGATTAGTCCTGAAAACCAAAGTTATCTGGATTTAAAAGATAAGTTGCTAAAAATCAAATATAAAGTTTATATTATAAAGCACCGATAGCAGAGCTGTCGTATCGGAAGTTCGGAAGAGAATGAGCTCTATGAAATCAAAACAAAGGTATCCGGCGGCACTAAACAACACACATATTTATTTAATATTTATATTTAAAACCTTTAAAACTTAAGAAAAAAAATAAAAAAAATTTTTTATAACTTAACTATAAATTAATTTATTTTTATTTTGTAGAAAAAAATTTTTCTTTACCTTACTACCGCTGACCAAAACGTTTTTTGTCCATAAAACATCAACGTAGAAGCAAATTTATTTAAAACTTTACAGAAACCACCGCTTGAATAATTTACATAAGTGTGCCAAATTTCAATGAAATCTGTTCGACCGTTTACGTTTGATACTCGGATATGCAAACATACATTTCATTTTTATATCTAATATATATATATATATATATATATATATATATATATATATATATATATATATATATATATATATATTATATATATATATATATATATTCTTCAGTTTACTTAAATATTTTTTATGTTGTTACACTTGTACTTAAAGATTTTAAATATTACTCAAATTATACTTTACTACTTTTCAATGGCAGATATATGGCAGTTAAATTTGGCCCTAACAAAGTGCTTCGTATGCTCCATCTATGGTCTAGCAAGTAAGGAGCTTGATGTACCCGACTACCATATTGACTCTCATCAACTAGAGATTGTTGGTCACGCAAGGGACCTTGGCGTTGTAATCGAAAATGACCTCAAATTTAAAAAACACATCGACAGTATTGTACATGCGGCATCTGTTAGATTACGGCTGATCAATTTTTGTTTCACTACTAAATATCCAGATCTCTTGACAAGAGCATTTTCCGTGTATGTACGACCACTACTTGAATATTGTTCTTCGGTGTGGAATCCACACCACAGGCATTTGATCGACAGGCTCGAGAGAGTCCAAAAACGATTCACAAGAACAATTCCTTCTGTTAGTCGTCTCCCTTATTTAACTCGCCTCAACATCCTCGGTCTCAAATCTTTGGAACATCGCAGACTCATTGCTGACCTATGTCTATGCTACAAAATTCTAAATGGTCTTATTGACTAAACTTTGGTCACCAGTTTTGAATCGTCTGGTTACCAGGCCACAAGAGGCCATTGTTATAAACTGAAGTCTGGCCTGCACAAGATCGATGCTACCAAGTTATTCTTTTCCAACCGAATAATAAAATCCTGGAATGCCCTGCCTCACGATGTGGTCAACTCAACATCCTACAGCCGTTTCAGATGTCTGATAAATAAAACCGACCTTTCAAAATTTCTAACACCTAATGGTCAGATTTAATTACCCGATGACTTATATGCTTATTTTCCGTATTAGTTTGAGTTACTATTTTTCTTATATTTTTTCGGATTTAAATACCCGATGACTTATATGTTTATTTTGCGTATTTGTTTGAGTTACTATTCTTCTTATATTTTTGTTTTGAATTCTGTTCGAACGTACGTTTTATGTTGTCCGAACGGTGTTAGTGGCCTACGGGTCCTTCTGTTGGAGAAATAAATAAATTAATTAATTTTGTCCTTTACCTTTAAGTCACTGCTTTTTGTTTATTAAAAATTTGTATTCAGGTTATAATCTGTGTGTGTGTGTGGCTTTCTCTGTACACAAATCTTGTAAGTAAAATTTAACCAGCTTTTTAACTAGCCAGGAAACAGAAACCTTCAGCATTGCTTTATATTGGATGACAATACATGATTAAATTTTAAAAAAGGGAGATCTTTCGTATTTCAAAATTGAGTGTATTTAAAAATTGAGTGTATTTAAAAATTGAGTGTATTTAAAAATTGAGTGTATTTAAAAATTGAGTGTATTTAAACATTGAGTGTATTTAAAAATTGAGTGTATTTAAAAATTGAGTGTATTTAAAAATTGAGTGTATTTAAAAATTGAGTGTATTTAAAATCAATGTTTGTGTTGAAAAATTCGTGTTTTCCTATACTTATTTTTAAACTTTTAACGGCTTTAAAGATGGCAACAAATGCCAATGATTTAAGGAGTTCGTGTTTAACAATAAAATTCTTCTAAACAGATTTAAGCTGTAAGAAAAACATAGAAATAAAATTTATGCAGCAAAGTGTTCGATCTTATTTAATCGAGTATGTTTATAAGAGTATATATATATATATATATATATATATATATATATATATATATATATATATATATATATATATATATATATATATATATATATATATATATATATATATATATATATATATATATATATATATATATATATATATATATATATTTATATATATTTATAATATTTTTCTCTGTTGCAGATATATGTGAAGACGAAGAATTAAAGAGACAGATCATAGAAATAAGAGACCACTGGCAAAAGAACAAAATTTCTAAATCTAGAGACCTCGTGCACAGGCACAGTTCAAACGTTCGAAGGTTACGACTGAATTTAGTTTTCATTTATAATTTTCGAAATTGATTATTATAACTTAGTTTATAATTATTGTTCAATCAGTTTTACGGTAAATTCAGTTTATTGACAACTGATGAAAACACAGTAAAACTCAAAAACCACAAAAATACAAATTTTTGATTTTTTAAAATGTTTGGGTATAAAGTAACTCAGGCGGCACCTTTGGCACAACTGCTGTTCCATACTGATAAAGTCTCCGTTTATAAAAGAAGCACAATTGAAGTTGCAGTTTATTACAACGAAACTAATGTAGTTTTCTTTTATTGCCATAAGCACATTTTTTACTGGATGGGGCAGAGCACTGAAATGCAGATTTTTGATTAGATTTTTCATGGTATTGAATGCAAATGTTTTTTTTGTGTTGATCCCCTTGAGCTCTGAAGAATTTGCTGATGCATGAAATTGTCAAACAAAATTTCGTTCAAGCAAAGAGTAAAAAAATATTATGATAATGATGACAGTGAATAAGATGAGGAAGAAATGATTAGGATCACAAATGATGAAGACGAAAATGGCGACAACACGAAAGGATTACAAACCCCGCCTTTTTTGTCCCTCTCGCTCCCGTTTCCTTCTCCACTTTCCCGTTTTCGTCGCGTTCCCGGTCGCTTTTCCGCTCTCGGTCGTTTTCCAGTTCCCGGTCGCTTTCCGGCTCATAAGTTTTGTTATCGATTTTCTCTCTTGCTCGCGTTTCCTTCCAAGCTTGCTCTCCCGATTCCAGTCGCTTTCCGCGTTCCCGGTCGCTTTCCGCGTTCCCGGTCGCTTTCCCGTTCCCGGTCGCTTTCCCGTTCCCGGTTGCTTTCCCGTTCCCGGTCGCTTTCCCGTTCTTGGTCACTTTCCCGTTCCCGGTCGCTTTCCCGTTCCCGCTCACGCTTGCTCTTCCGTTCCCGGTCATGCTTGCTCTCCCATTCCCGGTCACTGTTGCTCTCCCGTTCCCGTCCCCGTTCACGCTCATTTTCTCTTTTCCATTCTTTCATAACTTCTGTTAGCCATTAAAACGTAAAATAGATTTGCTAAGACTATATGAATGTTTGTGGGTTAGTTTGTCTATTATAGAAACGGGATAGCGACCCGGAACGGACAGCGAGTGGAAGCGGGAATGCGACACGGAACGGACAGCGAGCGGGAGCGGGAATGCGACCGGCAGCGGGAAAACGACCGAAAACGGGAAAGCGAACAGGAGTGGGAAAGCAGGTGGGAGAGGAAACGGGAGAGAAAGAGACAAACATTAGAAAAACCTCTAAAAAACCCGGGCAACGCCGGGTATCTCCGCTAGTACATACATAAACACACATACATGCACATACACATACATACATACACACATACATACGCACATACATATATATATAGTTCCCGCTCGCTCACCCGCTCCGCTCATTTTGTGACGGATTTCAAAATTTTTTTCTCTATATTTGATTCCCCTTGACTCTCAAGATTGTGTAAAAATTTCATTACGATCGGATGAATGGGGTAGCAATGCATAAACGCCATTAACATATATACATATATACATATATACATATATACAAACATTCATTTATATATATATATATATATATATATATATATATATATATATATATATATATATATATATATATATATATATATATATATATATATATATATATATATATATATATATATATATATATATATATATATATATATATATATATATAGATATATATATATATATATATATATATATATATCAATGATAAAAAAATTGTATTTAATAACTACTGAATACTAATAGAAATATCTTCGATAATATAGTAGCTATACGACTAATTACGTTAGCGTGACAGAATCAGTAATTGAGTGAGTGACGGGGGCTACTATATTATAGATTTGACGAATCTCAGAAAATTGGAACATTCAACGTTGATGTGTGCGTTGAATTTTAGTGTCAGAAAGGATTGTAAGGCACGACATTACGATTATCCATCAACGATCCTCTAACTGTTACTTGCTCATCACGGCGACGACGATAGGAAGGATATCCATTCACATTGAGTTGAGTGTGTTCATTAAACTCCTTAGGATACTGCTTTAAACACTTTCCATCCTTCATGCATGGTGCGTTTGAATATCTGATGCCGCATGGGCCATGTATCATGAATTTTAGCACTATTTCGCGAAGCCTAGGACTATTAACTCTAGGAATTTCTGCAGAAATGAATTGATCAATTCCTTCGGGTGTTGTGAATTTATTTTCGGCTCTCAATGCTACTAAGATATGCGGGTGCCGCAGCCCTCTTTTCTTCTTTTCTGAAACTCAATAGAATGGACAAATACGACTGCTTTTCCGAAAATTCCATTTGAAGTGACGTATTTTATTAAAATCTGAACTTAATTAATAAGAAAAACAAAACCAATATATATATATATATATATATATATATATATATATATATATATATATATATATATATATATATATATATATATATATATATATATATATATATATATATATATATATATATATATATATATATATATATATATATATATATATATATATATATATATATATATATATATATATATATATATTAGAATCAGTGAGTGACGTGGTCTACTATAATATATATATATATATATATATATATATATTGTTACGATATTACCAAATCGTATACCGGGCTCAATAGAATGATTTTGCAGTTTATTGGAAAATAATAAATGAAGCTTTGCTAAGGCTAATTATACCTTCAAATCTCTTGATAATAATTCCATAATAGTCATTTCAAGCAAGTCCTTTACGTCTATCAATGGGAAAACCTATCGTAAAAGCAGCGATTTTACAATATTACCCCCTTCTTAACTCTGTTCGTCCCGAACAGCATAGTCGCTTTTGCGAAATGCGACTCGGCCACGAACACCAAAATACCTTGATCTTTACTCGTGGCTTTGACCGCAATTCGCAAACAACATGGTAAGTCTCTTGACCGTTTGATACAGTTTCTTCCAGTCCTTCTTTGGCTCATCAACAGAGTCTTTCTTTGGCTCATCGTCGCCATTTCTGCACGGTTCATCGCAGCCTTTTTTGCATGCCTCGTCCTGAACATCTTTGCACGGTTTATCGGAATTGTCTGCTTTTTCTTCTTCCTTCACATCTTTTAGATCTTTCTCAAGAAACTCTTCAAAAGGTTTTTCGAAAACATCTTCCATAAATCCAATAAATCCCTTCATCAAACTGTTATTTGATTTTACCATGACTTTTAGTCTATCTGATCTAGAATCCTCTGTGGATTCATCTGATTTAGAACCCTCGGTACTGTTTTCTGTTCTTGGCTCATCTTTTTCAGAGTTTTTGTTTGCTGCATTGTTATTGTTGTTTTGGAGATGTTCATCGCCGTCATCTTTGTTTTCTTCAAAGCTACAATCTAACGTTTTCTTTTCACATTCCAACTCGGCTCTCTCATCGGTGACAACTTTCGTATCGTCCAGCGGATCTTTCTTCAAATATTCGCCATCGTCTGGCAAATCAATGTCTTCTTTTTTTGTCAAATTAGCTTCGACGTATTTCTCGATTGGAGTTTCGTCCGTTTTTAAATCCTCGGTTGCTTTATTCGAGTCAGATTCGTCACTAAAATCCGACCCTAAATATTCGGCGCCGTCGTCTGTTATGGAGGCTTCCGTTTCAGAACCGTCGCTGTATGGGTAAAAGCCATAGTTGTTATTGCCATTATTATAATCATCATCGTCACTTTCATCCTCATCATTTTGCATTTCGTTTTCAACACTCCTCTCATCTTCTTTAGTTTTGTTTTCGACGTCCAAACCGACTGTATCACTGCCACCATCTTTGCATGGTTCATCTTGAGCATCTTTGCAAGGTTCATTATCATGACCGTCTTTGACAGGCACAACATCTTGACCGTCTTTGACAGGCTCATCATCATAACCATCCTTGCATGGTTCATCTTGAACATCTTTGCATGGTTCATCTTGGCCGTCTTTTTTGTTTCCGCAATTGTTTGTTTCACCATTGAGGAGTTCAAGAAATGTCTTCCTTTCTTGCTGTGATGCTCTATGTGCTGCTCTTTTCTCCTCCTGTGCTGCTCTGTTCTCCTCCTGTGCTGCTCTGTTCTCCTCCGCCATTTTATTCAGCGCCTTCAACAAATCATTTTCTACTTCAAACTCACACTCTTCGGGATCAAACCCATTTTTCTCCAATGACGTCCGGAGGCGGTCCACGAGCTCAGACTTTCTTCCTTTATCACTGAGCTCTCGTTTTCTAAGTTCCTGCCTCAACTCGAGTATCAAGAGCTCATCCAATGCTTTCAAAACCATTCTTGTATCCTACTTCTGATCACCAATGTTACGATATTACCAAATCGTATACCGGGCTCAATAGAATGATTTTGCAGTTTATTGGAAAATAATAAATGAAGCTTTGCTAAGGCTAATTATACCTTCAAATCTCTTGATAATAATTCCATAATAGTCATTTCAAGCAAGTCCTTTACGTCTATCAATGGGAAAACCTATCGTAAAAGCAGCGATTTTACAATAATATATATATATATATATATATATATATATATATATATATATATATATATATATATATATATATATATATATATATATATATATATATATATATATATATATATATATATATATATATATATATATATATATATATATATATATATATATATATATATATATATATATATATATATTGACGTACTTAGGTGTAATATTTTCTTTCAGGCACGCGCTATTAAAGACAATAGACCATTTTGCGTTTATTATTTTTTTAGACAGACATTCTAAATTTTTCAAACTACATACATTCTTTGATTCAACTCGGGCTAACGGACCGTTTAGACTAACATTGTCATCCTCAGAGCCCATTTAAAATTTAAACCAAACGTCGACGCAAGAAACGATACAATGAAATAAACAATAAAACCAGGTAGAGCGTACCTACCCTAGATATTAGAATATCGTAAAAGGAACTGAGATAAAAATAATAGAAATATGTATTAAAAAAGTTCAAATAATTTAAAAATAAAATAAAATAGTATGTACAAGAATATGGCTATGGCCGTAATTTGCTTATAGAAGAATACAATGTAAAATTACAAACATGAACATGTTATTTTATTTTTTTCTTCTTATTGTTATATTACCACTATAAAGTAGAATAGGCAATTCAACGGGTTTGTCATCTCCCGGCGGGAATTCACATTGGTCCCCTTCAGGATTTCCACTGAGGTCACTGTTGATGCCATGGGCGCCATCAGTCGCACAATAAACAGAAGGGAGTGGATCAACAGGTTCATTGCTACACATCACAAATTCGTCCTCGTCCGATAATGTTTGATCCGCGATCATGTCAGTACTTTGTGTGCAATCCGTACCATGTTGACCCGAGATGAGAGAGTTAGTATTCAAAGGTGAATCAGGAATGCATCGTGTTGCAACATCAGACAATGCGAATTTATTAGGTTCTTCTGTTGAGGTTTTACTAGATGTATCACTGACATCCTGGGCACAATGAGTCCCACAACAGGTGGAAACAGGAGACTTGTCCCGACACGACAAATTCTCATAAACTAATAAATATATATATATATATATATATAAGAATCAGTGAGTGACGTGGTCTACTATAATATATATATATATATATATATATATATATATATATATATATATATATATATATATATATATATATATATATA
The DNA here is from genome assembly GCA_963978895.1 of Erpobdella octoculata. Taxonomy (NCBI): domain Eukaryota; kingdom Metazoa; phylum Annelida; class Clitellata; order Hirudinida; family Erpobdellidae; genus Erpobdella; species Erpobdella octoculata. Next base: position 21,958,527 of record OZ022238.1, on the reverse strand, counting down.
TATATATATATATATATATATATATATATATATATATATATATATGTATATATATATATATATATATATATATATATATTTATTTATATTTTACGCTCAATACTTATTTATCTGATGATGTATTAGATTAACAAGTTTTAACACATATTTGATCGGTGGGCTGTCCGTGACCGATTCCGATTAATCGGTTGAAATAGAAATCCGGCAGATTCCGATTTCCAAATAACATATATATTTTTGCGTATATTCATATTCATATACATATACATATATATATATATATATATATATATATATATATATATATATATATATATATATATATATATATATATATATATATATATATATATATATATATATGTGTGTGTATATATGTATACAGTACCGGATCAAAGTGGATTTCAAAATTTCCTTTTTTCAAATATTACAAAAAAATATATAACATTATTAATACGAGAAATGAGGTTTAAAACTAGAAATAAGTTAAAAAATTCAAATTGACCAAATTACGACTTTTTTTTGCTTACGGCATTTGTTTTCTAGTGGGGTTTGTGGATTTAAGTTCCAATTTTTGTTTTCCAGCTGTTTTTGGTTCCATGCCCCTCCGCCATTTTTGACTCCCCTCCCCGCCATTTTTGGCCCCTTCCGCCAAACAAGTCTAGATTATATATATATATATATATATATATATATATATATATATATATATATATATATATATATATATATATATATATATATATATATATATATATATATATATATATATATATATATATATATATATATATATATATATATATATATATATTCAACAAAGCAATCTATGTTGCTTAAAAAATAGCAGATGGTTAGTTTGATTAAAAGGCGCCCTACGCGAAGCGTGTAAGTTTTTACATATTAATAGTCAAGGTAGTCGCACTCTAAGCTTAAAAACGATACCAATGAGCTGTTATAGTAATAATTGTACGCATGATTCAACTTGTTTAAATTCAGCGATGACGTAAGTTGTTTTTTATATATCCGCAAGCGTCGAACTTTCCATTAATCTGAATAATATCGGCAAATTACTTAATTTTCGTTAATAATAATATTAATAATAAATAAAATAAGAGGAATAATTATTGCAAATTAGTAAATTGTCGTTAATATTAATTTTCAACCTGTTTATATTGTTTGATGACGTACGCTCAAATATGGGAAAAACCCGCCTGCGTGCTTTGGAGATTTAATTATTTTCAACTTGTTTATACTTAGTGATGACGTACGATGCATTATATTTATCCGCAAAGCGTTAAACTTTCACGTCTAAAAACTTTTTTTCAAACATTTTAACAAAAAAGTGCCTTAACAAACCGTATTCAGCGTCCCATAATCTATAAACGCGAGTTTTTTCAGACCTGCAGATGGTAATCGTTTAACATAATACATAAATAATACATTATTGCGCTTTTATGTTAGGAACCAGTACTTGAAGCACGCTTCGCGCGCGAAGCGTGTGAGTTTTATCATAATAATAGTAATATCCATAATGGTAGTCTCACTAAAAAACACAAAAACCGCCTACTAAAATTTAAATCTATAAAGAATGATATTTACAAAAACCGCCTACAAAAAAAACTTTAATCGAAGATAGAGACAAAATCCGAAAAGGAAAAAACTTTGAATGGCTGTTAGTGAGAAAATCCGTCTACGAAAAAACAACATTTATTGACTGATAACGGAAATAACCTCCAACGAAAAAAACCGTCCTGTAATGGCTGATATCTGAAAAAACCGCCTACGAAAACAACCTTTTTGTATCTGTTAATGACAAACCCCGTCTATGAAGAAAAAAACTTCTAATGGCTGATATTGAAAAAATTCCGCCTACAAAAAAACTGACCTGTAATGACTGATATCTAAAAAAACACCTACGAAACAAAAATCCTTTCAATTTGTTTTATTCAACTTAAATGGCTGTGAATAAAATCCGCCTGCAAAAAAGTAACCTTTGTTGGCTTATATTGGACAAAAACTGAAATTAAAAAACCGCCTACGGAAATTACATATCTTTACTAGCAGACCCAGCAAACGTTGTTTTGCATTTTTAAGTATTTTGGATTTTTTACTAATGTACAAAATTATGACAATTTAAAAAAAATCAATCTCGAAAGCAATCGAGTGTACAACACTCGGGGTTTTTGAAAGTTTTTCTATCGTTCTTCTTTCCCCGCTTGATCTACTGTTCCCGTTTGCTCTCCCGTTCCCTTTTACTATCCCTTTTCCCGCTTATTTTCAGGTTTCGCTTGCTCTCCCGTCAATTTTTCCTTATTGTAAAGTTTTATTTGGCAAGCGACGATAACTAAGTTGATATTTGATGAAAGTAATTTAGGTTATGACATTTCATTAAGTTACTTTTAATGGAAACGGTACATTTGTAACAAAGATGAAAACAACACACACACACATATATATATTTATATATATACTAGCTGGGTTACCCGGCGTTGCCTGGGGATTTTAAAGGTTTTTTATCGTTTTTCTCTCTGGCTCCCGTTTCCTTAACCGCTTCCAGGTCGCTTTCTCACTCCTGGTCGCATTTCTGCTCACGGTCGCTTTTCTGGCCCCGGTCTCTTTTACTCTTCCCCGCTCCCGGTTGCTTTTACGCGTTCCCTCTCCAGCTTGCTCGCTCTTTTCACTCACAGTCGCTTTGCCATTCCTCTATTAAATTTCAGAGCCTTCCCAAGGTGGTTTAGATGGGCTATAGCGGAATGCTGTGCACAGTCATCAAAGTTGATCTGTTCTCTCGTTAACACTTTTTGTTGTTTGGTTTGCTCGTTTAGTTATGTCTGAACTTCCTCAATTTTAGTCTGAACATCCTCAATTTTAGTCTGAACTTCTTCAATTTTGATTAGTCTGAACTTCCTCAATTTTATTTAGCATTCTTTAATGTATTGCTTCCACACTGAAAAAAAAAATGAATTTATTAGTTAATGCTGCAATGTTAAAAAAAACAGCTCCATTATAAATTGAACAAAACAGCCGATCCCGGTTGCTTTTACGCTTTACCGCTCCAGCTTGTTCTTCTTTTCCTGCTCGCTCTTCCGTTCCTCCATTCAATGTGGCTTAGATGGGCTGTAGCGGAATGCTGTGCACAGTCATCAAAATTGTGCTGTTCTCTTGTTAACACTTTGTTGTTTGGTTTGCTCGTTTATTTACGTCTGAACTTCCTCAATTTTAATTAGTGTTCTTTAATGTATTGGTTCCACTCTGCAAGTGTGATCTTCTGCAAAGGCTTATTATGATTGACTAAAGCTGAAACAAAAAAGAATTTATTAGTTAATGCTGCAATAATGTTAAAATCCGCTCATATATCTCAACAGGTTATATTTATTTTAAATAGTTGTAAGATTATAAATGCTTACAATAGATTTATCACACACTGTTCAACAGCTGCTTTTCGAAAAATCGCTAGTCTTAGTTTTTGAGTTGTTCTTAGTTTTTAAGTGTCATGTCTACAGAAAGCATATAACGCTACATGTGGCATGTTAATAAATGTTGGCCCGTGGCTTTGAAAAATGTGATATAAAACACAGATTGAAATAAAACATGAAGTAATAATAATAATATTAAAAACCTTCAAAGCATTAACTTAATGAATTTTCCGAGAGTTTTCTGAGATCATCAATTTGGAACAATCGAAGAGTACCAATTTTATTTAGCAAATGATGCCATTATAAATTGAACAAAACAGCAGCAGATTGATAGGCTGGCTTGAGAACTTTGTTCATGATTTTGTTGAAACACAAAAATACTGCACTTGCTTTCATTTCTTTCAAATTTCACGCACCTCATATATCAGTGAAACTTTTACAATAAATTGGTGTTGCATGTAAGATTTTCTTTAAAAAGTAATTTTCTAAATCTCTCTGAAAAGTAAAAAATAAAATAAGACCGATAAATTAATTCATAATCTTATAGTCATAACTACTCGTCAATAATAAATTAATACCAAATCGGCTAATGCCATAACTTAAAAAACACTTACCTGCCCAAACAATTTCTCATTTACTGATTTTGTTAAGTCTGGAACTCTTTTTGTGAAGCACAAAATTTCTCTAAAATTTAGAGTCTACATAGAAGAAATTCCACCTGCAATTTATTGATTAGTCCTGAAAACCAAAGTTATCTGGATTTAAAAGATATACTCACTCACAATAAATTTTTCAATTTTCTTTTTTAAGTCTGTAAAGCACAAAATAATATCTGTTAGACTAAAAGTAGCACAAAATAATATCTGTTAGAGGTTAGACGGTCTAGTCTAACCTTTAGACTGGTAGAGCGATAATGATAACCTGACACACAACGACCGAAACAATTTACAATTCAATATATACACAACAATAATAATTAGAAAATTAAATAATATAAGAATAGTAGCCTAAGTTTTTAAATTACTTTGATTTCGAGAAACCGAGACGATAAACAGCGAATGTAAACAAAACATAGCTCTGATACAATAGCGAAAATATTAAAAAAAATTAATTTTCTAAAACATTCAAAACATTTGAACGATATACAGTAATTTAAAAAATTAAAAAAAATAATATTATAATAGTACTTTTGATATTGATATAAGTAAAATAATACTCACTTTTGATTTTGAAAAATCGCGACAACCAACAATGGCGGAACAGAAGGGTTAAGCCGCGATATAATTGCATACACGAAAATATTTCTAAAAATTAATTTTCTAAAAACATTCAAAACAATATTTTTAAATAAAAAAGACATTATTTAGGTGGCAAATGTTTATTATGTAAAATTTCGTACAAATCCCTTCATTGGTTTTGGCGTTATTAAATAACCAACTTGACCCATTTGCCTTTTATATATATATATATATATATATATATATATATATATATATATATATATATATATATATATATATATATATATATATATATATATATATATATATATATATATATATATATATATGTATGTGTGTGTGTGTGTGTGTGTGTGTGTGTGTATCTGCTGCATTTTCCTATAAAAAGGACATAATTGAAACTCATTGTTCCTCCAAAATAACTTTTTTAAATAATTTAAAAAAAATATTTTAAATAGTCTAGGACCTATCCTCAGACATACCAAATGTACACAAAAAATTCATGAAAATCAGTTTCGCCGTTTTGGAGTTCAATTTCAAACACTATGACACAAGATTTATATATATATATATATATATATATATATATATATATATATATATATATATATATATATATATATATATATATATATATATATATATATATATATATATATATATATATATATATATATATATATATATATATATATATATATATATATATATATATATATATATATATATATATATATATATATATTGAAAAAAGCGCCTACGTAAAAAACCAACCATAAAAGGTGAAATTGAAAAAATCCCCTACGAAAAAAACCAACCTTCAGAGAAACACGCTTTTGTTGATTTGTTTATTTTAACTTTTATATATTGTGTGATGACGTAATCTCAAAATTATTGGAAAAACACGCCTTCGGGGATTTGTTTGTTTTCAGATTGTTCATATTGTGTGATGACGTAATCTCAAAATTATTGGAAAAACCCGCCTTCGGTAATTTATGTATTTTCAACTTGTTTAGATCGAAAAATGACGTACGATGCATTATATATATATATATATATATATATATATATATATATATATATATATCCGCAAAGCGTAGAACTTTCGCGACTATCAACTTGAGTTTTTTCAGACCTGCAGATGGTAATCGGGTGACATAATACTGACATCATTGCGCTTTTATGTTTGGAACCAGCACTTGACGCACGCTTCGCGCGCGTGTGAGTTTTTACATATTAATAATAAAATTAGCCGCACTCAAATCGCACTCTAAGCCAAGCTCAAAAACAACACCAATGCGCTATTAACTATTATATTAATAATTTACGCACGCTTTGCAAGCGAAGCGTGTGACTATTATAGCCAGTTGCATATGAACACGTTTTATAAAATAGTAAATTGTCGTTAATAATAATAATTTACAACTTGTTTAAAATTGGGAAAAACCCACCGACTACTACTTCGGTGATTTATTTATTTTCAACTTGTTTATATTGAGTTATGGCGTATTCCAATAATAGGAATAATATTAGCAAATTAGTTAATTTTCGTAATTAATAATATTATTATTAATTATAATAAGAGGAATAATAATAACAAAATAGAAAAATGTCGTTAATAATAATTTCATTAAATACTTCCGCAAAGCGTCGAACTTTCCAATAATAGAAATAATATTAGAAAAATAGTTAATCTTCGTTATTAATAATAATTAAAATTAGAGGAATAATAATTGCAAAATAGTAAATTGTCGTTAATAATAATTTACATAAATAAAAAACCCGCCGACTACTACTTCGGTGATTTATTTATTTTCAACTTGTCTATATTTAGCGATGACGTACGATGCTATATATATCCGCAAAGCGTTAGACTTTCGCGGCTAATAACTTTTTATTTAAACAATTTAACAAAAAAGTGCCCTAACAAACCTTGTTCAGCGTCTCATAATCTATCAACGTGAGTTTTTTCAGACCTGCAGGTGCTAATCGGGTGACATACATCATTGCGCTTTTATAGTAGGGAACCAGCACTTGACGCAAGCTTTGCGCGCAAAGCGTGTGAGTTTTGACATATAAATAGTCAAGGTAGTCGCACTGAAAATACACTCAAAGCTCAAAACAACACCAATGCGCTATTATGGTAATAACTCTACTCACGGTTCGCACGCGAAGCGTGTGACTATTTTAGCCAGTAGCAGATGATTTTTTACTTGAACAGGTTTTGGAATGGGCCTTCCTTTGATTGGACGATTTTGGAAAAACTGCTTAGAAAAAAACCTTTAATGGGCGATATTGGATAAAACAGCCTACAAAAAAAAACACATTTATTGGGTAATAATTAAAAAACTGCTTAAGAAAAAAACATATATTGGATGTTTTTGGAAATAACCGCCTAAGAAAAACACAATATTTATATGATGATATCGGAAAAAACAGCCTACGAAAAAAAACTGTAACGGCTATTACAGAAAAATACGCCTAAGAAAAAAACAACTTTTATTTGGCGATATTGAAAAAAAAGCCTACGAAAAAAACCCAACCTTTAATGGTTGATAATGAAAAAAACCGCCTACAAAAAAAATCCATTTTTCAATGGCTGATATTGGGAAAACCCGCCGATGTACTACTTCGGTAATTTATTTATTTTCAACTTGTTTATATTGAGTTATGACGTATGCTCAAAATTGGAACAAAAACCCGCGACTACTACTTCGGTGAAAAAAACAACTTTTATTTGGCGATATTGAAAAAAAAGCCTACGAAAAAACCCAACCTTTAATGGTTGATAATGAAAAAAAACCGCCTACAAAAAAAATCCATTTTTCAATGGCTGATATTGGGAAAACCCGCCGATGTACTACTACGGTAATTTACTTATTTTCAACTTGTTTATATTGAGTTATGACGTATGCTCAAAATTGGAACAAAAACCCGCGACTACTACTTCGGTGAATTGTTTATTTTCAACTTGTTTATATTCAGCGATGACGTACGTTGTTTTTTATATATCCGCAAAGCGTCGTATTCTCTAATAATAGGAATATTATTAGAAAATTAGTTAATTTTCGTAATTAATAATATTTATTTATTTTCAAATTGTTTATATTGAGTGATGACGTACGATGCATTATATATATCCGAAAGCGTTAAACTTTCTCGGCTAATAACTTTTTAATTAAACATTTTAACAAAAAAGTGACCTGACAAACCGTGTTCAGCGTCTCATAATCTATTAACGTGAGTTTTTTCAGATCAGCAGATGGAAATCGGGTGACGTAATACATACATATCACTAACATCATTGCGCTTTTATGGTAGGAAGCAGCACTTGACGCACGCTTCGCGCGCGAAGCGTGTGAGTTTTTCTAGCTAGTCGCAGATGCTTTTTCACTTGGAAACGTTGCGGAATGGTCTTCTCTTTGAATGGCTAAATTTGAAAAAACCGCATACGAAAAAAACAACCTTTATTTGCTGATATTGGTAAAACCGCCTACGAATAAAACCACCTTTATTTATTTTTAACTTGTTTATAATGTGTGATGACGTTATCTCAAAATTATAGGAAAAACACGCCTTCGGTGATTTGTTTATTTTCAACTTCTTTATATTGTTTGATGACGTAATCTCAAAATTTTTGGGAAAACCCGCCTTCGGTGATTTGATTATTTTCAACTCGTTTATATTAAGCGATGACGTACGATGCATTATATATATCCGCAAAGCGTTAAACTTTCGCGGCTAATAACTTTTTATTTAAACATTTTAACAAAAAAGTGCCCTAACAAACCGTGTTCAGCGTCTCATAATCTATCAACGTGAGTTTTTTCAGACCTGCAGATGGTAATCGGGTGACATAATACATAATACATAATACATCATTGCGCTTTTATAGTAGGGAACCAGCACTTGACGCACGCTTCGCGCGCAAAGCGTGTGATTTTTTACATATTATTGGAAAGGTAGTCGCACTCAAATCGCACTCTAAGCTCAAAAACAACACCAATGCGCTGTTATAGTAATAACTTTACGCACGCTTCGCAAGCGAAGCGTGTGACTATTATAGCCAGTAGCAGATGATTTTTCACTTGAACACGTTTTGGAATGGTCTTCTTTTTGAATGGATGATTTTGGAAAAAACTGCCTACGAAAAAAACCTTTAATAGGCGATATTGGGAAAAACTGCCTACGAAAAAACCTTTAATAGGCGATATTGGGAAAATCAGCCTACGAAAAAAACCATATTTATTGGGTGATAGTGAAAAAAAAGCCTAAGAAAAAATCCAACCTTTAATGGCTGATAATGAAAAAAACCGCCTACAAAAAAACCCAACCTTCAATGGCTGATATTGGGAAAACCCGCGCTGTACTACTTCGGTGATTTATTTATTTTCAACTTGTTTACATTGAGTTATGACGTATGCTCAAAATATATCCGCAAAGCGTCGAACTTTCCAATAATAGGATTAATATTAGCAAATTAGTTAATTTTCCTAAATAATAATATTATTAATTATTAAAATAAGAGGAATAATAATTACAAAATAGAAAAATGTGGTTAATAATAATTTCATTAAATATTTCGCAAAGCGTCGAACTTTCCAATAATATGAATAATATTACCAAAATAGTTAATGTTCGTTAATAATAATAAATAAAATAAGAGGAATAATAATTGCAAATTAGTAAATTGTCGTTAATAATAATTTACAGCTTGTTTAAAATTGGGAAAAAACGGCCGACTACTACTTTGGTGATTTATTTATTTTCAACTTTTTTTATATTGAAAGATGACGTACGATGCATTATATATATCCGCAAAGCGTTAGACTTTCGCGGCTAATAACTTTTTATTTAAACATTTTAGCAAAAAATTGCCCTAACAAACCGTGTTCAGCGTCTCATAATCTATCAACGTGAGTTTTTTCAGACCTGCAGATGCTAATCGGTGACATAATACATACATATTACATCATTGCGCTTTTATAGTAGGGAACCAGCACTTGACGCACGCTTCGTGCGCGAAGCCTGTGAGTATTTACATTATAATAGTAAAGGTAGTCGCACTCAAGTCGCACTCTAAGCTCAAAAACAACACAAATGCGCTATTACAGTAATAACTTTACGCACGCTTCGCAAGCGAAACGTATGGCTCTTTTAGCCAGTAGCAGATGATTTTTACACACTTTTACTTAACTTGACTTCTCTGTCTGTCTGTATGTTTGTCTATCAGTTTGTCTGTCTGTCTGTTTGTCTGTCTGTCTGTCTCTCTGTCTGTCTGTCGTCAAATTTTGCAATCGATTTTAAACTAACTTCCCGATGAACTAAAAATTTAAACATACCTCCGAAATGATTAATAATGCCTTCTATCAAATTTTCGGAGCAATTGGACAAAATTTAAATAAATAATTATTTGTGATATTTACGTTGAACTATTTATTGTCTATGCTAATATGCTCGTTGTTTATGTAACAGAATGTGGCCTACACAAACGATTATATAAAAGTGTGTTTTTTAAAAACTCTGTTTTTTTTATTCACTTGTTAACTTGAACACGTTTTGGAATGGTCCTCATTTTGATTGGACCATTTCGGACAAACTGTCTACGAAAAAAAACCTTTAATGGCGATATTGGAAAAAAACACACATTTATTGGGTAATAACAAAAAAACTTAAATTGGATGTTTTTGGAAAAAACCGCCTAAGAAAAACACAATATTTATTGGACTAGATATAGCCCGTCATAAATGACGGATTTTTTTAAATTTTATAAATTATTTTTCTATTGTACCGTCACCCATGGAACCCTGCATAATAACTATGCAGGTTCCATATGCCACCTCTTTTGATTTTTAGGACTGACAGTGTACAATTGCGTAATAACTTTTATAACACGCCTGTGCGCACTAATTTTAGCTGCTGAGTATACTGACTAGCGCGGCCGCCGCGTTATGCGAAATTGTTAAGATACAGACATAGATTTTGCCCGTTCCAAGGACGGATGTTTTAACAATACGATGTACTTTGGATACATTTTATAAAAAATAGTCAACAAAAACAAACTGACATTTGATAACCCTAAACCTTTTTTTAATATAAGCAAATTTAATGAAATTGTTTATTGTGTTTCCATTTTCAATTTACTAACGTATTTCATATAAATTCAAAGGATGTGAAAATTAAAGAGTGCAATAATTAGTTATTAAACAATTTCAGTATACACGCATTTCTTGGGAATTGACGGCCATCGTTGAGAAGTGGTCCTTGCTTCTGAGATTTGTTTAAATTTTATTATATAATATTTTTCGATTGCAGCACCACTTCTTTTGATCTCTAGGACTGAAAGTGTATATAGTAGAGAGTGACACGGGGACAACATTTCTTCCCCATCCCCACCCCGCAAAGAAAACTCTCTTCCCGTCCCCTCACTGTCCCCTCGCCCCATGTCCCCATCCCCACCCCATCCCCTCAATATATGTCCCCATCCCCTACCCATCCCCGCAGCTATCATTCCCAAACCCTCATTGTCCCCGCATTTTAAATTTTAAAAAAAATTGCAAAAAGATAGTTATGTTTTAAATGAAATAAAAAAGTAAAAATATTAGTTTTTCAATCCATGAATGCCTTGACATTTGTCGAATCGCAAGCGTTCACTTTTGATTGAAATTAATTTTTCGAAGTCGCCTTTTCCCAATTCCATGTCATTTAAAACTACAAGCGAAAATGTACTATTGAAATTAAACCGATTCAAGACCGGGACATTCAACCGAAATGAAATACAAAAAGAAAGATAGTCCGTTCCGGTAGAATTAGCTAAACAAAGTATAAAAAAGATAAAACAAAGTAAAAAAAAATTTTTTTTTTAATTTTTTTAGTTTTTAAAAATTAGTTTAAAACTTCATTACCGTTCCCGCGGAATTACCGTCAACATTTTCCCCATTACCGCAAATTTTTCCTCCATTTTTTCCCCGTTACCGCGCGGTAATGGTGAAATTATTGAAATGTGTTCCCGTTGCCGCGGTATAACCGCGGTAACCGCGGTATTTACCGCGGTCGGTATTACCGTGTCACTCTCTAGTATATAGGAACAATTGCATAATAACTTTTATTACACGCATGCGCGCAATAATTTCTTACACTCACATCGATAACGTCTATACGACTAATTACGTAAGCGTGACAGAATCAATGAGTGAGTGACGTGGGCTACTATGATATAGATGGAATCGGAAAAAACAGCCTACGAAATAAAAACTGTAACGTCTATTACAGAAAAAACCGCCTACGAAAAAAACAACTTTTATTTAACGAAAAACCTGATCCAGCAGGGATGCGTATTTACAAACGCTGTGATTGGACAGATATGTTTTCAAATAGGTCACGGCTTAGCTACCAAAGTAACAAAATTTTTGGTATAATTTTATGGCTCAATTAAAAACATACTTTTAGGAATAAAACTTAGAATAAAAAATATTCTAAAATAACTTTTTTATCTTAAAACTTTTTTAGTGCATACATCCACTTGCTTAGAAAAAATTTGGTCCAATCTCGATGAGTCCGTTGAATTCTAAATTTTTATCAACTCAAAACCTGGCTCTTTTTTTATTCAATTCATACACTGGTCATTCAATTGAATTTCTTCTGTTACTCGTGAAGTTAGTAGCGCTGTTGGATTCCACCAAATTTTCCAAGAAACCATTTCGTGCTTTGGCCAAGATAAGACCAAAGTTTAGACAAATGTTGTTACTCGCTTAATTATATAATAGTATCACGTTGTTAATGTCAATCTACTATCTATTGGCTTGTTGTTCCGTTAAAATAAATTTCAAAGCCAGACTATGTAATTTTATTCCATGAAAGTCATCATGAATAAAAGCGTGTAAAAACAAAGTCAAACAACAAAAATGTAATGTTATAAGTAAAGTTACAAACAAGTAAAGGAAAAACAAGTTTTTCAACACAAACTTTGATTTCAAATACACGCGATTTAGAAATACGAAAAATGTTCAAATTAGGTTTTTTTTGTTTTTTTTTTTTATTGAATCATGTATTGTCATCCAATATAAAAATATGCTGAAAATTTCAGTTTTCCAGCTAGTCAAAAAGCAGGTTAAATTTCACTTGCAAGATTTGCGTAAGAGAAAGCCACACAAACAGAAATTGTAACCTAAATAAAAATTTGGAAAAAGTTTGTAAAAAGCAAACATGTAATGCTACAAGTAAAGTTAAAAAAACAAAAAGGTTGCTACAATAATGTTTCAAAAAAGGCAAAAATTAAGTAAATTAACAAGTTAAAGCAAAAACTTTCTTACAAGTAAAAGTACGAAAAACACAAAGTTTTACAAGTAAAGTTTTAATGAAAATTTAATTTTCAAAATAAAAATTTTTAATTATTTTTAATTATTTAATGTCCACTATCATGCAATCTATCATGTCGCACTTCACGTCAGTTTTCAGCCAATCACAGCGCAAAAAAAACGTAAACATGAATAATTATAGGATCCGTCCTGTCCTTATACACGGATTGTAAATACGTGGCAAGGATACACCCATCTTACCCTATAAAACCACGAAATTAATAATAATTTTAATAGTAACTAAAAAGTGCTGCTTCCAGCACTTTTTATTTAGTATTATAATTTTTAGATACAGATGTTATCTTCTAGTCGTGGACATATGTGTCATATTCATTGTCAACATCCCTTTTTATATCGTTTATTCAGAGAAAATTGTTCTTTTGTCTCCAATATTGTGCATCATAAAGGCTTTTTTGGATTTTATAGCTCTTCAGTGAGACGATCCAGCATGAAACAGAAAAAAGCAACTTCAATGAAAGAAGCTCTAGAAGAAGGTCGTCTGCTCAACATCAGTGGGGTGAAAAGCCAAGACTGTGGTGCTGCAAGCAACGCCGGTCTGGAAGACGAAACAGATCTTAATGGTGCTAGTGACAACAACAACTTTACCGGCGCTGGAGTAGAAAGATCTAAAAAGAGAACTAGCTTTGCATTCAAGGTAACAAAATAAAGATAGATTTTTGTTTTCTATACCTTGTACGAGTATGCATATATATATATATATATATATATATATATATATATATATACGGTATATACTAGCGGGGGTGCCCGGCGTGTCCCGGGTTTTTAGAGATTTCCCTAATGTTTGTCTCTTTCGCACCCGTTTCCTTCCCCGCTCGCTTTCCCGTTCCCGGTCGCTTTTCCGTTCCCGGTCACTTTTCCGCTCCCGGTCGCTTTCCCGCTCCCGGTCGCTTTCTCGCTCCCGGTCGCTTTTCCGCTCCCCGTCGCTTTTCCGTTCCCGTCGCTTTCCCGTTCCCACTCACGCTTGCTCTCCCGTTCCCGGTTGCTTTCCCGTTCCCGGTTGCTTTCCCGTTCCCGCTCACGCTTGATTTTCTTTTCCCGCTCATGCTTGATTTCCCGGTTCCGCTCCCGCTTGCTTTCCCGTTCCCGCTCACGCTTGCTCTCTTGTCCCCATTCCCGCTCGCGCTCATTTTCTCTTTTCCATTTTTAAAACGTAAAATAGATTTTCTAAAACTGGCTAAAAGTTGCTCGAAGCCTTCAAACGGTGTTACGTAAACTAAATTTGCATTTTGGCCCTTTTGGCCTGGAAAGGTTTTTTTGGCCCCTGAGCCGGGGGATCGGAGTAGGAAGTCCAAACCTTTATAACTTTGTTCCCCTATATATAATTATATATATATATATATATATATATATATATATATATATATATATATATATATATATATATATATATATATATATATATATATATATATATATATATATATATATATATATATATATATATATATATATATATATATATATATATATATATATATATATATTTATATATATATATATACTAGCGGGGTTACCCGGCGTAGCTCGGGGTTTTCAGAGGTTTTTTATCATTTTTCTCTCTTGCTCCCGTTTTATATATATATATATATATATATATATATTTATATATATATATATATATATATAATCTAGACTTGTTTGGCGGAAGGGGCCAAAAATGGCGGGGAGGGGAGTCAAAAATGGCGGAGGGGGATGGAACCAAAAACAGCTGGAAAAAAAATATTGGAACTTAAATCCACAAACCCCACTAGAAAACAAATGCCGTAAGCAAAAAAAGTCGTAATTTGGTCAATTTGAATTTTTTAACTTATTTCTAGTTTTAAACCTCATTTCTCGTATTAATAATGTTATATATTTTTTTTTTAATATTTGAAAAAAGGAAATTTTGAAATCCACTTTGATCCGGTACTGTATACATAATAATATACACACACACACACACACACACACACACATATATATATATATATATATATATATATATATATATATATATATATATATATATATATATATATGTATATGAATATACGCAAAAATATATATGATATTTGGAAATCGGAATCTGCCGGATTTCTATTTCAACCGATTAATCGGAATCGGTCACGGACAGCCCACCGATCAAATATGTGTTAAAACTTGTTAATCTAATACATCATCAGATAAATAAGTATTGAGCGTTAAATATAAATATATATATATATAGAGGTTTTTTATCATTTTTCTCTCCTGCTCCCGTTTTCTTCCCCGCTTGCTCTCCCGTTTCCGTTCCCGCTCGCGCTCATTTTTTCTTTTCCACTCTTTCATAACTTATTTTAGCCCATAAAACGTAAAATAGATTTGCTAAAAGTTGCTTGGAGCCTTCAAACGTTGTTACGTAAACAAAATTTAAATTTTATTACGCAATTACCTTCGATGGTCGTACAACGGAACTTTTGGCCTGGAAAGTTGGGAAGAGCAAAAAGATAAAAAGGTTTGGACTCCTTCTCTGATCCCCCGGCTCAGGGGGCCAAAAAACCTTACGGGCCAAAAGTGCCTATACATGATCATTGCATAAGTTTTCGAAGCACTGTTTACAATTGCGTAACAGGCATTACTTGCTAATGGACTTCTTAATATTAAGAAGTCCATGACTTGCTTCCAGTCTTGCATAATGTGACCGATTGCGCGTTATCACAAATTATTAAGAGATAGATGGGCCGGGAAAGCGACCGGAATCGGGAAAGTGACCGGTAGCGGGAAAGCGACTGGGAGTGGGAGAGCAAGCGGGAACGGGAAAGCGACCGGGTGCGGGAGAGAAAACGGGGAATTAAACGGGAGCTGGAGAAAAACGATAAAAAACTCTAAAAAACCCCAAGCAACGCCGGGTAACCCTGCTAGTATATATATATATATATATATTATATATTATATATATATATATATATATATATATATATATATATATATATATATATATATATAGATATATATATATATGAAGTTCCCGCTTGCTCACCCGCTCATTTTGTGACGCATTTCAATTTTTTTTTCTATATTTGATTCCCCTTGACTCTCAAGGTTGTGTGAAAATTTCATTACGATCGGTTGAATGGTGTAGCCATGCATAAAGGACATACATACATACATACATACATACATACATACATACATACATACATACATACATACATACCTTATATACATATATATATACATACAAACATTCATTTTTATATATATAGATATACTAGCGGGGTACTCGGCATTGAGTTAGTGAGTGACGAAGGCTACTATAATATAGATTTTTTTAACGTTTATTAATTCAACAAGGTTGATGAAAGGAGTTACCTCCGCGAGACAATCAACCTTAAAATGTTGTAATCACTCAAAACAAATAAAATCAATACAAATTCATAATAAAATCAAAAAGAAAAAAAGTCAACAGAAAACCGAAAATGTCATAAAAAATTTGAAAAAATTGAGGTAAAATTATAATAAGATGTTCGTATAGCAATCTAAGTCATTATTTACACTGAAAACCTTTGCTGACTTTTTGAAGGTTTGTAAAGAAGACATATTTAGATTTGCAAACGCATTATTCCAAATCTTCGGGCCTAGGTATTTAATGAAATATTTTCGAAGATTAGTTTTATAAGTACCTATTCTAACATTTTCTACTATACGTAGGTTGTTAGAATAGACATTTTTTGATAAAATAAAGTAATTTGTAAATATTGCGGGTAATTCATTATTAAAATATTTAAACATAAAAATTAAAGCTTGATAAATATAAATTTGGTCCAATTTCAACAATTGTCCTCGGTCAAAAAATGTCGAAGTAGAAGCAAAACGGGGTGCCTTGAAGATGACTCTTATGCATCGTTTCTGCAGGGTTGACAATTGTCTTCTTGCTTTCTTGGATGTTGGACACCATATGATGTTACAGTAGTTGAAGTAAGGATAGATAAAAGAGTAGTAAATAGTAAGTAAAGTAGATTTGCTTAATAGATGAGAAGACTTATAGAGAACACCAATATTGCGGGAAACTTTTTTACATACACTACTTATATGATCATCCCATGTAAGAAATTCATTGATATATACTCCTAGAAACTTAGTGGAAGATACATTAATTATCCTAGAGTTTTCAATAAAAATTTCTATAGAGCTGCTGGCATAGGCGTAGAGCGATGTTTGTGGAATGCTATGAAGTTAGTTTTTGCTGCATTAAGTGATAGTTTATTACTTTTGAACCAGTCCGAAACTAATTTCAGTTCGGTATTGGTTTTACTAATTAGGTCCTTAAGATTCTTATCTGCTGCTAGTGCATTAGTGTCATCTGCAAATAGAAAAAAGTTAAAAAACTTTGTCAAATGGACAATATCATTAATATAAAGGATAAACAAAAGTGGACCTAATATTAAGCCTGGGGCACTCCGCAAGTTATTTTATTCAGGGTTGAGCACCTGCGTTTATAGAAAACATATTGTTTTCTATTAAGTAACTCTCAAACCATTTAATAGCTGCATTGCGAACACCATAATATTGCAATTTGTTTAATAATATTTCATGATTCACTGTATCAAAAGCTTTGCTCAAATCAAAGAATAAACCTATACAAAAATAATTATTTTCTAAGTTTTGAGAGACGTGGTCATACATCTGCATTATTGGCATATAGCTGGAATAGCCAGCTCGAAAACCAAATTGAAAATCATTAATTATTGAATTTGCACTTAGAAAATGATAGAGCCAAAATATACGATTTTTTCAAATAACTTGGAAAAATACGGCAGTAAAGAAATAGGTCTATAATTACAAACAGATGATTTACAGTCAGATTTATATATTGGGACTATTTTTGCAATTTTAAGTTTATCAGGAAATGTACCAGTAACTAGTGAGACGTTGATGATATATGACAAAATATTGGCTAATTTAGAGATGGATGCTTGAATGATATAAGGATCCAGATTATCTACGCCACAACTGTGAGAAACTTTGAGTGATTTTGTAAGAAGTATTATTTCGTTGGAGTCCGTTGGCTGAAGATCGAGGTTGTGCTTGTTGGGTGTAGATAGGTAGTCCCTGAAAGATGAGCTGCAATTAGGAATGCTTTCTGCTAGATGGTCACCAATGTTTGAGAAGTAGTTGTTGAAAGAATCAGCAATTATTAAGGGATCAGTACATTTTTCATTATTTTGTAGTTTGAAGTAGTCGGTGTCATCACTTTGTTTTTTGTCGAGGTTAATGATGGAGCCAATTGTTTGCAAAGTTTTTCTGGAGTTGTTTTTGTAACTCGTAAATTTTTCATGATAATAATTCTTATTAGTTATGTCTTTTATTTTTTTAAATTTATTTCTTAAAGTTACGAAAACTTTTTTGGTGTTTTCGTTAGGATTTTTTATGAATTTTTTGTATAATTTTGATTTCAACTTGCAGGCGTTAAGAAGCTCGGCAGTCATCCATTCTTGTTTAAATTTTAGTTTTCTTGTAGGTTTATGTTGAAAGCATAGATTATAGTGAGATTGGTAAATTTCTTGAAAGGTGTTGTAGGCTAGATTAACTTCATTAAGAATACAAGCGTTATAAACCTGAGACCAGTCAAGATTATTTAAGGTTTCTAAAAAATGCTTCTTGTTTTTTTCAGAAAAGTTTCGAGCTAAGTACGGTGCTTGATGGTGGGTTTTAGGAATGTTTCCGATTGAAAGTAGAATTGGCATATGGTCCGAGATATCGTAAGTAATAACTGAAGAAAAACTGTGCTCCAGGGAGAAGTTCACAAATAAATTATCAATTGTGGAAGAGGTAGTACTTGTTGTTCTGGTCGCTCTTTGTATGACAGGGAGAAAACTGAAAGATTGCATCATGTTGACAAAAAGAGAAGAAATTTTGTCTTTTTTGTTGAGATCTATGTTGACATCTCCAGCGACGATAAAACGTTTTTTGGGCTTGAGGGTACATGAGAGAAAATCAGAAAGCTCTTCTATAAAGTTTAAAGGCTTAGTGTTAGGGGGTCGATAAATTGAGCAAATGTTTAGTTTTGTTTTTTTGTAGCAGAGTTTGATATGTATGTATTCGAAGGTTGACGAAATAAAGTTACATTCGACTAACTGAAAGTTTATGGTTTCTTTAACGAGAAATCCAAATCCTCCACCTGGTCGTTCACCTCTATTTTTTGTTATTAACTTATAACCCGGAAATTTAAAGTTTACTTGATCGTTTTTAAGCCATGTTTCTGTTAAAGCCATTAATGTGGGTTTTAGAATGTAACATAACGTCTGAATTTCAGCGTAATGTTTGTTCAAGCTTCGACAATTAATATGTGTTATATTAAATGAAGTTTTAGACAGTCTTTTTTCTATTGATTCTAAAGTGTCACAATGTGTGTCAAATTCATTGTTGATTGCCATTTTTGTTAGTTATAGTTTTAACTGCATTTTCCGATCCGGCAACTTCGACGGCAGCCTGTTTTTCGCTTTTTGTCGGTTCGATAGCAATGCGTGGGTTGAAAATCCATTTTCTAACTAAACATGTTGAGGTCAAAAATTGGGATCAAGTACCCTGGACATATTTATGTCTTCAATTGTTATTCTAAAAGAAGATGATCGATTTTTTGTTGTAGTGATATTTTCTATATATTTTTTTACAATTTTACTGGTCGAAAAAACTTCAATATTTTTACTCTTGATAAAATCTTCGATGTTTTTACTTTCTACACTTTCGTCTAAGTTTCCGACATATATAACTCCTTTTTTAACAATTTTTCGAGCCGCTGGTAAAGCTGAAGTACTTATGCCTTTGCATATTATGACTTTTTTATCTGACTTATTAACATCAGTATTTTGTTCGGTTGCTTTTTTCAGAATTTCCTTTTGTGATTCGGGAAGAAAAAGTGATTCTCTTTTGTTTTTATTGTGTTTTACAATGATAAATTCGTCATCAGTGTTTTCTGAGTAGTTTTTTTTAACTAGGTCAGCCAATGACTTTTTGAATCTAGAAGTTTCTGGTTGTTCAGTAGATACGATAAAATTTGAATTTTCTTGTTTGGCACGTTCTTTAACTATTTCATTCAGTGTGCGTTCAATATTTTCTATTCTATCGCCAATTTTTTCTAATCTATTTTTTTCACAATCAAATGTTAACATTGCTAGTCTCCGAAAATCAACCGCACAGTATTGAGGCATACTCTTTTCATAATTATTTGCTGTGATGAATTTTACTAATTCAACTATTTCTTTTAACTTGTCATGTTTACTTTGGCCACTCGTTTGCGATTTTAGCTTTTATCCTTTGGTAGCCTCAAAATCAGCAAAGATTAGTTTTTTTTGCTGTTGAAAACTCCTCATAATTAAAAAAATCAATTATTTTTTCTTGAAATTGCACATTTTCAATACCAGTATAGCTGTTTATGACACAACTTAAGAGTTCGCTTGTAACTAATAGACGTGTCATTAACGCTCACTAAGCACGTGCCTTTAGCAAAAGCGCGATTTTATCGACGAAACTACTGAATAAAATAATAAAAACAACTTCCCTCTTTGAAAGACTTGATCTTCTGATAAATACTTTCGGATCTTTTTTATGAGTCCAATCTTGCACGTGTTTTTATCAAATTATTTTCAAAGTTCAACTTGGGGAAACCGCACGCTACAACGAAGCCACAACCTTGCCGAGTTGTTCGGAGGAAACCAAGCTGTTCGGGATGAACAGAATATATACTAGCTGACCCAGCAAACGTTGTTTTGCTTTATAAATTATATTGGTTTTTTT
>OZ022238.1:21920231-21935231 GCA_963978895.1 Erpobdella octoculata | reverse complement strand
AAAAGTTCATCATCCGAGTCCGTATAAACTTAAAAAATATAAACAAAACGGAGAATGGAGATGTTTATTAAAAATTAATTAAAAAAACTATAAAATTAATAATTAATAATGAAAATGCAATAGGTTAAAAGAAATATAAATTCATTTAAGTAAATTTAAATAAAGATCAGTTTAAATAAATTTTAATTTAAAAGAATTAATGTGAAATAAAATAAGGTAAATTATATTATTAATTAAATCCAGTAATCACTTCATGTAATAAAAAGAAATGCAATTATTACTATAATATAATGATAATTAGAGTAAGTAGAAGGGTTAAAAGAATTTTTTTTATTTGTTTATTTTTTTTATTGACATCAGAAAACGAAACAGCATCAGCAATCGGACACTAAAAAAAATGACAACGAGGTTATCAGTCCATAAAACAAAAAAGATGTCAAAGGCAAAAACCTAAAGGGTATTTACATCCCGCTAAGAAGGCTGCCTACAAAGTTCATTGTACACAAATAATAATTAGAAATATATTGAACCTGTACAAGTGCTATTGAATAATAAATTATAAGCAACAGACATTATAAGGTAAGAGGTCTAAAATAATAAAATAAAGACTAAAAAACTAAAAATTTAAAAAATATAAACCGCTGAAGTTAAGTATTGGACATAACCAGAATACAAAGAAATGTTATTATTTACGGCGTTGAATTGTAATATTCATACAATCCATTAGATGCTGGAAAAGAGGTACTGTTACATTGGTATCACTGACATGTGGAGTGTCTCCTTCATCAGCCTCTGGAGGGGCACCCGCAGAGTAAGCAACTGGACTGTTAAGTTGATTAGTAGAGGGAGGAGAAGAGGCAAGAGAATCTAATGGTGTCGTTAGAAAAGAATCTGGTATCTTCTTTAAAGAAGCGGAAGAAGGAAAGTGTGAATTGGTCGGAGTTGGGCAACCAGGAACAGTATGTTGCAAAAGAGAATCGACGAGAGAATTGACAGGCATTGATGTAACGGAAGGAACGTCGGCGGGCTCAGTCAACGAAGATGTCAAAACCCGCTCCGTAACTATGGTAAAACTGGAATCACTAACAACGTGGTCACGCAAATATACACTAGCAACATTCAAAGGTGTCAATAGAGGAGAGTCCGGTGTTTTCTTTAAGGAGACCAAAGAAAGAAAGTGTGTATTGCACGAAGTTGGGCAAACAGGAACCATTGGTAACGAAGAAGAATCGACGACAGAATTTACAGGCATCGATGTAACAGGCATCTGATGATGAACTTTTCGAAACTGGCCAGTAAGTCCGTTTAGATTTTATACCTAATAAAATAAAAATAAATTTTGTATGGCTCCTGTCTTTAAATCTTCGTCGGCTGCAATTCGCTACTTTTCAAAACTAAAAGAACAAGTATAGGAAAAAACGAGTTTTTTAACACAAACTTTGATTTCAAATACACTTGATTTAGAAATACGAAAGATGTTCAAATTAGTTTTTTTTTAATTGAATCGTGTATTGTCATCCAATATAAAGTTTTCTAAATTTGAATATTCTATTGATGACAATGAAACATTGCACAGTCAAACGTCCAGAATACTAGAACTACATGCACAGGATGATGCACTATGCATAAATTTTGTTTTCTGAAGTTTATTAGTAGTAGGAAGCGTGGGTTATAAAACCAGGAAATCGTTTGTATGCGTAAAGGACTTAACGTCTCGCTAATTAAACGTTGGTTGGTGAATACGGCTCCTGCTGTTACTTCAATTGCTATAAAAATAAGCAAAACAAACACTTGTGTATCCAATTCTGTGATATAAAATTTGTCTACTCGTCTACGTAAACTACTATAATTAATTTGAGTATTGTTATAATTCGAAATAATTAATAATGGCGCACAGATGCAAAATTTGGGAATTTTTTTAAATCAATGCGATTGACAAATCGAGGGCCAACTGTTTAGTTTGCAATGAAAAACTAAAACGAAGATAGAAATGTCCGAGATAATCGTGAAATGCAATAATATTCGTTTCTTTTCTCTGAAGTTTCAGGTTAAGCCTATTTGCGGTTTAATATATCTACTAGATATGCTATTCTTATCAATCCAGCTTTTTCGTTAAAGTATACCAAAAGATCATATTTTCCTTGCACTTCTTGAAACAACTTGATTTCATCTTTCAATTCAAAGACACGATTCACAACATTTTCTTTCGACAACCAGCATACTGCAGTGTAGAAAAGAAGAACCTCGTGATCAGAATCCATGTTTTTACACAATTGTTTAAGTTTAATAACTTCAAGAAACCATTTAAAAATGCCTTATAGTGATTATTTTTTGCTTTTGACTGTATAAGGCGGTATCCCCACAGAAAACACGTCGCGACTCCTAGTGGTTGGGAACCAGTGGTCTAAAATATATGTCGTTTTTCTGACTACTGGCTCACTGACTGAAATGCTTTGGGATCTACTTAAACAAACCCTTTATTTAGACTAACATAGAGTGTAGTGTCTTCATGATGTTTATAACTTGATGGTTAGATTTTTTAGCACCTGCAGTGGTTTTAGGGTTCCATTTTTTTATTTATGCTCAGATTGTATTGACGTTAGATTTACTGTCTCTATATGGCCAAGAAATTTTAATTTGTGTTTATGTTTCATGTTTGCATATTTTTTAAAACGTTATTGTTTTACATTTCAAAGACAAAATTACAAAAATCTTCATGCAATCATTTTTACAAGGCAAATTACTATTTTCGGCAAAATCATAGATTTGTTAGGCTTAATAATATTGATAAAATTTATTTAAAAACTTACTATTTAAGTTCATTATTTTCATTATTATTTTTTTTTATTATTTTTAAGCAATTAAGCTAATCACAACCGGAGTTATTTTTTGGCAGAACTTCAATGCAAAAACTCCATGGTGACCAGTTTTCGAGTTTATGTTCCTATTGGAGAAAAGTTTCCAAAAATATGCCATTAACTTTTGAGATGAAATAAAACACTAAATCGCGCTTTCTTCTTGTTCAAACACGTGCTGACGGCCGACAACGCTATGTTGGCTGCTGGCTAATAGATGCAAACAAGCGTCGATAACTTATTCTTGGAATTGGGACACCAAACGATCGATAACATGAGTATCATTTTTTTTTATACAACTACTGCAATAAAACATTTATTATGCCGGACATGTTCTGTTATATACATAGGAATTATTTAAATTGAGACCAATATTTCATCACGTTATAGTCAAACGTATGTTTTATCCAAATACGTTATAGCCGGGGTAATTTAACATGGGGAAATATAAGAGACAAAGTTTCGGTACGTTATATCTAATTGTACGTCAGATCCAGGGTATGTTTATAATGGGATTGTACTGTATCTATATTTTTGTTTTTGTACTCCCTTCAATGCAACATCACTCTGCTAGTTTTGCTTGTAACGTTATTATTAGAATGCTCTTCTATGACTCTTACTAACCTAACTTCTTTCTACTCTATTAGCTGATTCAATAACGTTATTCTATTATTATTGTCTAAAATTAACCATTGCTAGTCCTTATAATTAGCGGAATATTGTACGTTCGTTATAGACTTTCTTTTAATTTCTTGTTTTTTTGCTATATATATATATATATATATATATATATATATATATATATATATATATATATATATATATATATATATATATATATATATATATATATATATATATATATATATATATATATATATATCGGTTCATCTTCTTACGGTTTATGGTCAAAAAAACCTCGAAAAACCCCGAGCAAATTTTTGGCTAACGCATTAAGATGCTCAGTTATTTTTTAGTTTATAAATACTTTTTTTATTTTATAAATATTTGTAATTTAAAAGTAGTTTAGTCATTTTTACAGTTTACATTTTACAATTAAAAAACAAAAAATTGATAAAACATTGAAATCTCAAAATTTTATAATCTGTTTATAATAAACTGATAAATAATTTTTGTGAAAATGGTTAAATATAACAACAATTAATTATGATAATAATATTGCCCTAAATAAACCTATCTACTCAAAACTATTTTTAAAATTATTTTTAATGGAAACCTTTTAGGATCGAGTCAAGAATTCAATCAATAGATCAACGACCGGTCAAAAAACTTCTGCCGCTAACGGCACGGATCTCGATTTTCTGCAATCAATCGCTGTGCCATCTTTTTCGGATGCTGAAAACAATCCTGGAAAACTCCAAACAGTCCTGAATTACGACAGCGACGCAAGTAACGCCGTCACCGCGGACGACGACGACACTACGTTACTCAATAATGACCGCCTCATCTTTTACAGAAGCACAGAAGTTAAGCAGGCGACAGATGGTCACGTCAGCAATAACAACGTCATTCGACTAGGAACCCCTCTGCCGTCGGCTCTTAAAAAGACTGACCCTCACCCGGCGAACTCTACAGCAAAATCAGATGGCTGCTGCTGCATTGTTTAACAAAGCATCATCTGTAATGTTTTGTTATAGCGAGCTGAATGGGCGTTGAATGGATCTTTGGATGGCATAGATTCACTACATTACGTTCTTTACAGAGGTATAAATTTAGGCACATCCTTATAATTTAAAGCACTAAATTTTTCTTACCATTATGTGCTGAAAACGACCTTACAATTGTATGGAAGCACGCCAGCAACACATTATCATGCACATTTCACCATGCAATTATAGCTTTTTCATTGATTTGAGAAAATTATTTTAACTCAGGAGCACCCGTTTATTTCATGTTTTTTTTATCATTTTAAAGATACCACAGCTTATGACAAGCAAAAAGTTGAGTTGCGTTCTAAAATTGTTCTCACAAAACCATCACAATTATTTTACGTTTTTTATTAAAATTGTTAATTCGTACAAACATAAAAATGTTTTATAACAAATTCACTCTATAAATCATGTTCTAATTGAGTGCAGACCTGTGCAAATTGTTATCAGACATTATTCATGTATTCACCACAAATCGATTCAAAGTTGTCACCGGTAAATGGATCCTTTTTTTCTATTTCATTATGCCTTTTTCTAAAAGGCAGTAGCACTAGCAACAAAAATTGATAATGACCCTTAAACATTTATAAAAACATATTGTAAACATGGTTTTTTCAAGCCCCGAAGCGCTGAAATCTTAGTACTTCACCAGTTTCTGTAAACCATTTTAGCCATTGCTGTCCCATAAATTATATTTATTCCAACAGTTACTTTGCCATCTGAAGCTTTAACTGCTAATGATTAATTTATTGCACATTTGTTAAATAGAATATGTTAACTTTAAAACATAAACGTTTAATGTAGCATTATTTATTTCTTTTCGAGGTTATATCATAATTTCATGTTTTTAGTTTGCTTTTGTTTAAACGTTTTGGTTGAAAATATTTCAGAAAAACTTGATTTTATGATACAATACATTTTTTCAACACATTATCATTCGTAAAAAAATTATTTGTACGTTATTGAAACTATTGTTGTAAAATTTTCACGTTTAAACACTTGAACGTTTTTTAAATAATACAAAATTAATAATTTACTTATTTTTAATTCATATTTCAGTACTTTCGTTGCATTAGCTCGTGTCCGAATTTAACGGCTTCATATAAATGTACACTGATCTTCTAATGTATGCATTTATTTATTTATTTATTTTTGCGTTTTCAGACTTCTGCAAGATGCAGTTATTATTTTCAAAAAAATGTATTATTTTTAAAAGCCTGGACTACATCTAATTATAAAAATGGTTAATTTGAAGTTGTAAGTAACTTTACTAGTTTGTTCTTATATGCTGAAATGTAAACATACGTTTATTTGCCTGCCACGCCAAAATAAAATCCTTATTTACGATTTGAAATTATTTGGAGAAACATTACACTACAACTACAACCATTAAAAAGATGCCTGCATACCAACGTGCTTTTATAATAAAAAATAGCTTGGAAAATATCTATCTATCTATCTATCTATCTATCTATCTATCTATCTATCTATCTATCTATCTATCTATCTATCTATCTATCTATCTATCTATCTATCTATCTATCTATCTATCTATCTATCTATCTATCTATCTATCTATCTATCTATCTATCTATCTATCTATCTATCTATCTATCTATCTATCTATCTATCTATCTATCTATCTATCTATCTATCTATCTATCTATCTATCTATCTATCTATCTATCTATCTATCTATCTATCTATCTATCTATCTATCTATCTATCTATCTATCTATCTAATCTATCTATCTATCTATCTAAAAGTGACCTCACGGTTACTACAGATATTAATGAGAACATGCTTAGTCTATCTAGTTATTTTCAGCTCATATTATTTATTCTAAAACCAGTTGCATTCTGCAAAATCGATACTGGGCAAATAAACATCATAACAATTGGCGACGAAGGATAGGAATAAAATCACGCGATGGCAAATATTCAAAAGATAATTGAACTTTTTCAGACGCAGATGGAAAATAGCAAAGAGAGACACAAGAGGCAGATGGAAAAAAGCGAAAAAAGATTCCTGCAGCTAATGAAAGAAAATGCAGAGACACAAAGAAAACTGTTGGAATTTATAGAGTCCCAAAAAGAAAAAAAGACAGAGTCAAAAGAAACACTTTTTGATCGACTACGTCAGAGAGTGGGAAAGTTTTCCTACGAACCAGAGGAAGGACAATTTTTCAGTCTGTGGCTCAGACGTTTTGAAGACTGTTAAAGGTCACAAAAAACATCTTCCAGAAGAGTCAAAGACTGAACTTCTTCGAACTCTTTTGGACAACCACACATATGCAGTTTTTTCTACCAGAATTTCTCCACGGCTTCCCAGCGACATTGGTTGAGAAGAAACCATCACAACCCTTGAAAAACTATTTGGTCCTAAGAAAAGTCTCTTTCGACGAAGGTTTGATTTTAGACAAATAATTTGCACATCAGGGAGTGATTTTAGCACTTATGGAAATAAGATCATTGCTGCTGCAGAAGCAGCAAAACTTCGAGAAATGTCAGACAATACACATAAGTTTTTTTCAATATGTTGCAGGACTTTAGGCACAAGAGACACGTTCCAGACTCTTATGCATGTTAGATTGCAAAAGTAGCGAAAAACCTATTACAGTCGTTGAATTAATAGCAGAGTCTGAACGACTTAAGACAACACTGGATGATACTAAAACAATAGAAACACCGATTTAGAAATTCAGGCCATTAACAGATACAGCTCACCTCACCGAAAGTCATTGTCACCACGACATCAAGCAGAGCCAAAAAAACCATGTCCCATTTGTAGCGGACCACATTAAAAACGAAAGTGTCCTAACGTCAAACCAACGAGTTCTCCAGATTTTCGCAAATCACGAACATTTGTATCACGGGATCACCCAAGCTGGAGACAAATTTCTTTTACACACAGAGAAAATAGTGATGTCATCGTTACGGGACGGACATTAGAGGAACACAACACAAACTTAGAGGCTTTATTTGACAGAATTTTAAATTAAGGCTTCCGGATTATAATTGAAAAATGCCACTTGTTAATGACACGTACTTGCCCGGCCCGCTTCATAAGCCGAAATTTCAGGCCCAGCAAGGTCCATCTAATTTCTTTTACAGGCCTAAAATGTCTATATAGGTACTTGGCAACAAATTTCAGCCCGTCCGACCTTGACTTCAGGTTTGGCCCATTCGATCTGAAGACCCTAAAATTACGGCCTGGCTCGGTCCGTGCAGCACTCTAAACCATAGTGCCCTACACGGATTTTTTAGACAGAAAATTTCAGGCCTGGCTTGTTATTGAGGCTCGAACTGCCCCGATTCATAAGCAAAAAAGTCGAGACCTGGAATCAACTAATTTTAACGGTACAAAACCTCAAGAGACTAATTTTTTGAAAAAATAATGAAACACGTATCTTATAATTATAAAAAAGCTTAATATTGAATTTTAATGTTTTTAGATTTTCAGTTATTAAGTTTTCAAGCAAATATAAACCTTTTCTCCGCCTTACATTTGTAGTCCTGGAAGCCAGAACATAAAAAAAATTGGAAAACATCTTTAAAGTAGTATCTAGTTACTAATTTGTATATCTGTAGTATTTTTAGTTTTAGAGTTGCAGTTTTTCTACAAAAAATAAAACCTTTTCCCCAACACATTTGAAATCCTGAAAACCAAATTTTCAAAAATTAATAAAACATGTATTTTGTTATTTTGTAAAAATAAT
Organism: Erpobdella octoculata; assembly: GCA_963978895.1. Classification (NCBI taxonomy): domain Eukaryota; kingdom Metazoa; phylum Annelida; class Clitellata; order Hirudinida; family Erpobdellidae; genus Erpobdella; species Erpobdella octoculata. The sequence goes on along the minus strand of OZ022238.1, from coordinate 21,926,987 downwards.
CTCGTTAACAAATTGCAAAACTTTAAAACTTTTAGTTTTTGGAGTTTTTAATCAAAATCTTTATGCACCCCACATATGAGGTCCTGGAAACCAAATTATTACAAATTGATAAAATAGGTATATCTTTATTTTTTGAGTAGATACTAAATACTAGTTTTTACATGTGTATCACTTACTGTTTTTGAGTAGCAGTTATTCTAAAAAAAAAATAACCCTATTTTCCACCCCATATTTGAGGTCCTGGAAAAATTTCCAAAAAATGGTGAAACACGTAGATCGTTATTTTTTGAGTAGATACAAAATACTTATTTTCACATCTGTAGCTCTTACAGTTTTTGAGTAGCAGTTATTTTAATAAAACAAATAACCTTATTTTCCACCATACATTTGATTTCTGCTTCATCAGGACTAGGTGTTTTTAATAAAGTTCTTGCATCAGCTGGCAAAGAAAGAAAATAGGGTTGCAATATTTGTAGTAAGGCATTTAATGGCACTTGTGTAACTTTAAATTTTGTTGCCCATTCAGCCAAAACAGAATTGAAATCCAATTGTTGAGCTGCTTCTTCTTCATCTGAACTACTAGAATTGCAGTTATATTCTAAATCTTCGTAATTAGTGAAGGAATTATTTTCTTCATTTATCCAACACGAAAATGAAAACTGTTGTGAAGTAGTGCAAGTTATATCAACTGGAATTTTGTTCTTTGTGTTTATCTGGTCAGCTACGCTTGCGTTTATCTCAGTTTCCAAAAACGTATTTTTATCCACGTTAGATAAATCTGCTAAATTATCGGCTATCTTACGCTTCAACTTTCTACGCTGGGACCAATACGATGACATATTGTAACAAAGTTTCGATCAAAAAATCTAACTGATTATTATAACACAATGAGAATGAACTAAACTGGTTAGATGTTAGCAAATGCAGAAAAAACACGATAGATTTACTCAAACAATAACGGCGTGACTTCACAACATAAAGATTTGTCGCGCACTTTCAGACTATATATAAGTTGTCTGCATGTGTAAATGTGATGACACTGCTACTGCTGCTGATGCAGTCAGCTCCTCCCAATAAGGCTTATGAGTGGGAAGAGTTCCCCTGGAAAATAACTTTTACGACTAAGCTCACACTACTAATAAAGAACTAAAGTAAAACTGGCAGAACTTCTAACCTTCACTTTAATAGGTGTCTATCGGAGTTGCCGACCGATGTTTTTTAAGATCCTAGGAAGTTGCCGACCTCGTCAAAAAATTTTCTGAAGTAATTAATTCAGCTATTATAGAGTTGGGCGAGTTCGAACGAATTGTTCAAAAATAACGAATCGTTTAAATAATCCAACTGAGTCGTTTCACTAAGTCTAAAAAGAATCGTTCATTTTGGTTTATTTACGTAATTGGCATGGAGGCGGAGCTTACCAACTTGCCAGCCAATGTCAAAGAGCCTCAACTTTGGCCTATTTACATCACCTCATTCTTTTAACAAAAAGATTATGTTTCTTGTCAAGATTTAGCAAGAATGAACATTAGGAACAAGAAACAAACAATATTAGTTCTGTGAAAGGCATTAAACAAGAGCCAGATTTAGCTCCTGCTTTCTTTCCAAAGTGTTATACCGGCAGAAATTACACCTCCTGGTAAAGGGTTCGAAGTTAAAACTCAAACAGTTTATGAAAAAACTGCTGATGGGGAAGAGTGAAAGGTGTCTATGACTACCCACGGGTTGGTAGACACTTGTGACATCAAGCAATTCGCTGGTCAAGCAAGAAGAATGTCTCACCTGAGAATATGGCCATTTAGATTATGTCAGTGTGAAGGAAAGTGAAATGTTTACAAATGAGTATGACCACGTAATGATAAATCATGGTCATATTCTTCGCAAGAGGAAACATGATTTTGTACTCCCTTCAATGCAACATCACTCTGCTAGTTTTGCTTGTAACTTTATTATTAGAATGCTCTTCTATGACTCTTACTAACCTAACTTCTTTCAACTCTATTAGCTGATTCAATAACGTTATTCTATTATTATTGTCTAAAATTAACTATTGCCAGTCATTATAATTAGCGGAATATTGAATGTTCGTTATAGACTAGACAGACTTTCTTTTAATTTCTTGTTTTTATGCTTATTCTTTTTATGATTTCCTGCGTTCTGTCAGGTCTTTTCTTAAAACACGAATAAATAAATAAAATAAAAATTCACAAACAGCGCAGGGATAGTAGTGCAGCAGGAAGCAAAGGTTTCAAATGGTTTAAAAATCTAATGTTTCGAATTGATTGGTAATTTTTAACCAGTATAGTTTGTTTTGTACCTTCAAATTATTTCTAACACAAGAGCTGTAGAAGCGAGTCGTTAATTAACTTTTGATTAGCATCTTATCTCATCCCAGGCGACTCGTTCGACGCGATCAGTGAACCGAGATAGAACAAAATCTAGGAAAATATAATACGACACAATGCAAATACCATTTATTAAGCGTCTTTATTAAATGCTTTTTAGCAATTGAGTTTTATAAATAAACAAACACTTTACGCTTTCTATAAAATTATATATGCTATAAAAGATTTTTATATTATCCGTAATAATAAAACCATAGATATCTATGAATAAAACAAATCGTTACATTTTGGCTGCATTAGAAACGTTGTAGTAACTTCTTTTTAGTCGCAAATTACATGTTACTTTTCCGTTACATTGGAAACGTTGCAGAAACGTTTCTTTTTAGTCGCAAATTACATATTACTTTTACGTTACATTGGAAACGTTGCAGAAACGTTTTTTTAGTCGCAAATTACATGTTACTTTTCCGTTACATTGGAAACGTTGCAGAAACGTTTTTTTTTAGTCGCAAATTACATGTTACTTTTCCGTTACATTGGAAACGTTTCTTTTTAGTCGTAAATTACATGTTACTTTTCCGTTACATTGGAAACGTTGCAGAAACGTTTCTTTTTAGTCGCAAATTACATGTTACTTTTCCGTTACATTGGAAACGTTGCAGAAACGTTTCTTTTTAGTCGCAAATTACATGTTACTTTTTCGTTACGTTGGAAACGTTGCAGAAACGTTTCTTTTTAGTCGCAAATTACATGTTACTTTTTCGTTACATTGGAAACGTTGCAGAAACGTTTCTTTTTAGTTGCTTTGGGCCAGGTAACCTTTTCATAACCAGGTAACTGAAAAGTAACGGACAAGAAACGTTACAAAATGGTTACCATGTTTACTGGGGTAGCATTTACAGTTTTTGAGTAGCAGCTACTTTAAAAACCAAATAACCCAATTTTCCAACCCACATTTGAGGTCCGGAAAACCGAATTTTCAAAAAATGTTGAAACAGGTATCTTTTTATTTTTCAAGAAGAATCCATATACCAAATTTCAAAATCTCTTCATGTTTGGTTTTCAAGATATACATTGTTTTAGAAAAAAGTTTGTTTTCCAGTTTCTTCCCCTCAGTAGCAAAATTTTCAAAAATCAGTCAGTCAGTCAGGACTCTTCTTTTATATAAATAGATTTCAAAAGTCACTCATTTTTGGTTTTCGAGATATGCGTTGTTTTAGAAAAAGTTTGTTTTTCAGTTTCATCCTCTCAGGAGCAAAATTTTCAAAAACCCTTTTTTAATGGGTGGTTGCGCTATAAAAGTAATATAAGTTCCAGCATAAGCTTTTATAAGACAAACAAGAACAACGATATTAAATACCGAAAACAAAATAACGATTTTCATTTCAAGAATATTTCATAGTCATAATTTAAATTTAAAAAATAGGTTCGATGAAATTAGCATGGGTTCGTTCAGGTTCGGTTCGTTCCCAGCAAAACAGAGTTCGGGTTCGGTCAACAACTACGTTCGGGTTCGGTTCGGTTCGGTCAACAACTAAGTTCGGGTTCGGTAAAAAATAGGGTTCGAGTTCGGTGTGTTCGGTTCGATTCCCCTCTCTAATATATGTGTTTCACCATTTTTTGATAATTTGGTTTCCAGGACTTCAAATGTGGGGTGGAAAATAGGGTTATTTGGTTTTTAAAGTAACTGCTACTCAACAACTGTAAATGCTATAAGAGTAAAAATTAGTATTTAGTTTCTACTCTAAAAATAAGGATATATGTGTTTCAGTATTTTTTGAAAATTGGTTTTCAGGACCTCAAATGTTGGGTGGAAAAAAGGTTTCTTTGGTTAGTAATTGCTACTCAAAAAGTGTGAATGCTTCAGATGTCAAAATTAGTATTTAGTATTTACTCAAAAAATAATAATATAAGTGTTTCAACATTTTTTAAAAATTTGGTTTCCAGGACCTTAAATGTGGGGTGGAAATAAGAGTTAGTTGATTTCAAAATAACTGCTACTCAAAAACAGTAAATGCTACAAATGTAAAAATTAGTATTTTGAAGTTTTGTGCCGGTTAAAAGTAGCTAAGTCCAGTTTATCACCGGCCGGGCCAAGCCGTTATTTTAGAGTCTTCACAGGGGCCGGGCCAAACCTTAAATGAAAGTGGGACGGGCCGAGGTTTTTCACCAAGTATATAGATATTTTAGTGATTTTAGGGTCTTCAGTTGGGCCGGGCCAAACCTGAAGTCAAGGTGTGACGGGCCGAAGTTTTTCATCAAGTATATAAAACTTCTAGGCCTGTAAGAATGAGCCGGGCCTAATTCAGAGGGGGTGTGCCGGGCCTAATTCAGACGGGCTGTGCCGGGCCTAATTCAGACTGGCTGTGCCGGGCCAGGAGTTTAGGTTTTTAAAACGGGCTGGGCTAGGTTGCCGACGGGCCGAGCCGAGACCTAAAAAATTGATCTCTACTATGGATGCACGGTTCAAACTCTAATTTCATGCGAGCGAAGCCGCTACGGGCACTGCTGTATATATATATTCCAAATACCAAATTTTAAAACCATCAATTTTTAGTTTTTCTTTTTTCCATCCCACGTTTGAGGTCCTGGAAACCAAATCTTCAAAAAGTGGTAAAACACGTATATATATATATATATATATATGATATATATATATATATATATATATATATATATATTCCTTTATTTTTTGAATAAGTTTTACTTCAGTAGCACTTACAGTTTTTGAGTAGCAGTTACTTAAAAAATAAATAAATAACTAACCCTATTTTCCACCTCACATTTGAGGTCCTGAAAACCAAATTTTAAAAAAATGGTGAAACACGTATATAATTATATTTTGAGTAGATACTAAATATTAATTTTTACATCTGTAGCATTCACAGTTTTTGAGTAGATGTTACTTTAAAAAATAAATAACCCTATTTCCCACCCCACATTTGAGGTCCTTGAAACCAAATTTTCAAAAAATGGTGAAACACGTATTTTCTCGTTTTTTAAGAAGATTCTAGATACCAAATTTCAAAAGCACTGCGTTTTTGGTTTTCGAGATATACGTTGTTTTAAAAAACATTTGTTTTCCAGTTTCATCCTCAGGAACAAAATTTTCAAAAATCCTTTCTTAGTTGGTGCTTACGCTATAAAAGTAATATAAGTTCCAAATTTCACGTTCTTGGATGAGGCGTTTGAGCTCGGCGTTGATTATCAGTCAGTCAGGAAATGTTCTTATATATATATATATATATATATATATATATATATATATATATATATATATATATATATATATGTATGCATGTATGTATATATGTATGTGTGTGTGTCTGTGTTTCCGTGTGTTTCGTATGTATGTATGTGTGTATGCATGTATGTATGTATGTTTGTGTGCCTGTGTGTATGTGTCTCTGTATGTATGTGTATGTATGTATGTATGTATGTATGAATGTGTGTGTAGGTATATATGTATGTATGTATGTATGTATGTATGTATGTATGTATGTATGTATGCATGTATGTATGAATGTGTGTGTAGGTATGCATGTATGTATGTATGTATGTATGTATGTATGTATGTATGTATGTATGTATGTATGTATGTATGTATGTATGCAGTATCGGATCTAGGGGGGGCAACTGAGAGCGAAAGAGTGAGCGGGAAAGCAACAGGGAACGGATAACGACCGGGAGCGGGAGCGCAAGCGGGGAAGGAAACGGGAGAGAGAAAGACAAACATTAGAAAAACCTCTAAAAACCCCGAGCAGCGCCGGGTACACCGCTAGTGTAAAATAAACCCTAAACTCAGTAAATGTTCAATAGTGATTCGTGGCTTAGTAGTCTAATGACTAACATTACATTCAACATTGTCAAACTCATTAATATTCAGCTCCTTATAAATTAGAAAATAACTGACAGATGATCTTTAAACATATTAAAAAACTGACCAGGGGTCAATTGTCCAGGGTGAGAACTGTCTAAAGGGCAAATCGTCCAGGATGGGAAACCTCTGGAAACCGAGTGGACCTAGAGCAAAAAGGACATCATTTTCGTAAAACCACCATGTTTAGATTTATTAGGATAGAAATTTTTGAGTTTTGACAAAGTTGATTTCTCAATACATCAAACCGCTCTTTAGCCAAAACGGGTGCATTATAGAGCAAAAAGAACATAATTTTCGTGATCGTTTTGTCAAACTCTATTAGAATCAAATAAATTATTTTCAGTTTTGACAAAATTGATTTTATAAGACTTCAAATCGCTCTGGAGCCGAAACAGTGCCTCCTAGAGCAAAAAGGCCTCATTTTCGTAATTATTATAAATTTGACAGAAAATAACACTTACCAAAAAATAAACACTAGTTGAAAATGCTAAAGAAATATTTGTACTGAAATTATTCATAACTCAATTTGGTTAG
>OZ022238.1:21785231-21915231 GCA_963978895.1 Erpobdella octoculata | reverse complement strand
AATTGACACTGTACTGAACAGTACGCAAGTCTGTACGTATCAATTTTACCAGCCACATGCTGGGAGTGTGCCTTTGAAATTCTTTCCTCCAGTCGGATATATTTCGGCTTTCTTTTCGGAGGAGATGCACCAGCTTCAGATTTGCTTATGTCTTTCTCCGCAGAGGCTTGACAAATCTTGATTGCGTGAATGTAAATAAATATATTGGGATGGACAGGCAAACATTTATTCAGTCCAGAGTGCCAACCCTCCATGGCATTGTTGGTTCGGTGTCGATGATCCATGCCATACTTATTCCACATGGTGATTGAAAATAATCCATCCAACCACGTGGAACGGAAGTAGGCAATGAAACACCGCAGGATGTCCTCGTTTCCAGCTTTTAATGCAGTTTCCATTTTTTCAATATATATATATATTTATATATATATATTTTATTCTATTTCCTAATATATATATATATATATATATAAACATATATATATAACAAATTGTTCATTCTTATTTAATTTATTAACTTAATTGACATGGAGGCGGAGCTTACCGAACTTTTTATTATTATTATTATTATTGTTTAAATACAAAATAACAAAGAGTTGTTTTTATTTTCTTGGTGGTCGGCAACTTCATACGCTTTGATAAAACGCTGGTCGGCAAGTTCGACGTTATTGGCGAAAATCGATGGTCGGCAACTCGGTACGCCACCGTGTGGTCAGTGTACAAGCGACAGTTTGAAGCAGCTGCCACGGCTAATAACTGGGTTTTGGATAAGACAAAGGCAACGGCATTAACCTTGGCTCTGAGAGGGAAAGGTTTGGAAATTCTTCAGACTGTTTCAGAAGAAGAAGACTACCCAGCCCTGGTAAAAGTTCTCGAGCGTAGATTTGGAGATGAACACTTACATGAGATGTACAGAATCCAACTAAAAACTCGACGACAAAAGCCCAGGGAAAGCTTCCAAGAGCTCGAAGCAGATGTTAAACGTCTGGCACATCTAGCCTATCTACCGCCACACCTGATCTTCTCGATATCCTGGTGTCTGACTCTTTTGTGGATGCCATCGCTGATCTTGAATTGAAGAAAGCAATCCTCATCAGTGGCAAACACATAGCTGGTGAAGCTCTGGTATTTGCACTTTCATATGAAGCTGCAAGCCATGCATCCCATAGTGCTCAATTGGTCCAAACTTTAAAAATGGAAGATGGCGAGACTCAACAAGCTTCTGGTGGTGCCAGAACAAAAACAGACCTGGATAACATTCGATGCTGGATGTGCAACCAGAAAGGACATCTCCAAAGAAATTGTCAAGCATATGTCAGAGCTTCAACATCCTCACATCCTTTAAACTGGAAGCAGTCGATCTCGAAGGGCGGAAATCGACAGTAAGGAAATACAAAGCCCCAACACCCATAAAACAGAATAAAAAGAAATATTTAGATAGAAGATGGTGGAGTGATGATTGTAAAAACTCTTGGGTTTCGAATCGGGTATTGAATACTAAGGTATTTTATCCATCTAGAAAAACTAACCACTCATTAGCAACTGTTTTACCAAAAGTTCCTGTGTCAGTGCTAACTCTAGGAAGGAATGCTAACTTATGTGTCTTTGGCAAAGCTGGAGAGAAATCATGCAGATTGATTATCGACACTGGAGCATCTCGTTCCATCATAAACAGCACATTAGATATTAATGGACAGATACAGGAAAACACAAACATTCGAATAAAAACTGCTACAGGAGAACCAGTTGCTGTTGTTGGAGAGATAGATCTGCCCCTTCAAATTGGAGAAAATGTGTTTAGCCACTCTTTCGTTGTTGCCGAGATCAAAGATGAATGCTTGATTGGGCTTGATTTCTTAAAAAGGAATGGGTTTGCACTGGATTTCAATAAAAGAATTTTGACACTGAATGACTCTGAGTTTCCACTGATATATAGTGATGATCTTGAAGAGATCTGTCAGCCAATTCACCATCAAGAGCTACATACTGTGAGAAATGATCAAGTCCAAGGAAATAAAGATGAAGTAAAGAGATCAAATAAATTTGTTAATAATGAAAATTGTAAAGCAATACCATCTAGAATTTCACATGAAAGAAAACATCCACGATTGCAGCAGATTTTGTTAAATGTCAAAGGTTCTCTTCCAATAGAAGAATTTGTTAAGGCAGAAAATTTGTTAGATGAATTCAGTGATATTGTGTCGATGGATGACAATGATTGTGGAAAAACAGATGTTGTACAACACAAAATTAACACAGAAGAGACTCAACCGATCCATCAAAGGCCACGTCGCCTTCCCTTAGCGAAGCGAGAAGAGGCAAAGCAGATTTTAGACCAAATGTACAAACAAGGAGTAATTGAACCATCTTGTAGCCCTTGGTGTTCACCAGTAGTTTTAGTGAAGAAGAAGAATGGTTCATGGCGTTTTTGTGTTGATTATAGAAAGTTGAACGAAGTCACAATCAAAGATAGTTATCCTCTTCCTCGAATAGATGACACACTTGACACCTTTGTTGGAACAAAAGTATTCTCTACTCTAGACTTGAAAAGTGGTTGTTGGCATATACCCACCAGATAAGGAAAAGACAGCTTTTTCTATAGGCGAAGGATTGTGGCAGTTTACTGTAATGCCGTTCGGTTTATGCAACGCTCCAGCTACATTTGAACGGTTAATGGAGTTCGTCTTGAGAGGACTTGTCTGGAAAACTTGTTTAGTCTATCTTGACGACATTATCGTGATTGGTAGGAGCTATGAGGAGCATTTTTACAATCTGCGCACTGTTTTTCAAAGGATAAGAAATGCAGGAATGAAACTTAATCCATCTAAATGCTCCCTATTTAAAACAGAAGTGAGTTACCTTGGACACATAGTCTCGCAAGAGGGAATAAGAACTGATCCAGAAAAAGTTGCAGCAGTAACTCATTGGCCACCTCCAAGAAACATAACTGAACTGAGAAGTTTTCTTGGATTATGTACTTATTACAGACAATTTGTTGCAAACTTTTCTAACATCGCTAAAGAGTTACACCAGTTAACAAGAAAAGGACATTGTTTTGACTGGACTGTATTCCGTCAACAAGCTTTTGATGAACTGAAAGAAGCAATTAGTTCTTCTCCAGTATTAAGTTACCCTGTTCCTGGTGAATTGTTTATTTTAGATACTGATGTAAGCAATTCTGGCATTGGAGCAGTATTGTCACAAAGGATAACAGGAATTGAAAGAGTTGTGTCCTATTATAGTAGAACCTTATCAAGGCCTGAAAGGAACTACTGTGTTACTAGACGAGAATTATTGGCAGTTGCTGAAGCCATCAAGCATTTCCATAAATACCTCTATGGTCAACGTTTCCTGTTACGAACTGATCATGCTGCCCTCAAGTGGTTGTTGAGTTTCAAGAATCAAGAAGGTCAGGTGGCAAGGTGGGTTGAACGATTGCAAACTTATCAATTCAGTGTGGAACATAGGAAAGGACAGTTGCATATGAATGCAGATTCGTTATCTCGTCGACCATGTGAGATTGGCTGTGGGCATTGTTCCCATATAGAAGAAAAGGACAAAGATGATGACATCAGACCACTAATACAATGGATGCAGCAGAAACAAAGACCAGATTGGACCCAAATTGCGAGTGAAGGGCATCTAACGAAAGCTTATTGGGCACAGTGGGACTCACTAACGCTTGACAAAGGAGTTTTAAAAAGAATATGGGAAACAGTTAACGGACTATCACATCACCTTCAGATAATAATTCCAAAATCAAGGGTTGTTGAGGTACTTGAAGAAATGCATGCCGGTACATCTGGAGGTCATCTTGGATTCAACAAGACCTTAGATAAAATTCGTCAACGATTCTATTGGTTACACTATAAGAACGACGTTGAGAATTGGTGCAGGAGATGTGATACGTGTGCTGCAGCTAAAGGCCCTAAAAAGAAAACAAAAGGGGAGATGCAACAGTACAATGTTGGAACACCTTTTGAAAGAATTGCAATTGATGTTGCTGGCCCTTTTCCTGAATCAGTAAATGGAAACAAATACATCCTCGTAGTCATGGATTATTTTTCAAAGTGGCCTGAAGTGTACGCCTTGCCTAATCAAGAAGCAGCTACAGTCGCCGAGGCTTTAGTTCAAAATTGGATCAGCCGGTATGGTGTCCGGATCGAACTTAACTCCGATCAAGGGAGGAATTTTGAATCTATGTTGTTTCAAGAGACGTGCACACTACTTGGATTTCACAAAACTCGCACCACACCCCTGCACCCTCAATCAGATGGGATGGTGGAACGGTTTAATCGTACACTGATTGAGTTTCTAAAAAAAGTTGTGAGTGAACGACAAGATGATTGGGATCGTTATATTCCTCTGTTTCTCTTAGCATATAGAGGAGGTGCACTCACCACCACAGGTCACACACCAGGAGAAGTGTTATTCGGGTCAAACCTTCGTCTACCCTGCGACCTTCTCTTTGGCAGTCCAGGAAGATCTGACGAGCCAAAGACGGAATTCACTTCCGGTCTACAAACCAAGATTAATGTGTTGCATTCAATTGTGAGGGACAAATTGAGAACAGCCAGCGATAAGATGAAGACTCGTTATGACTGCCAATTAAATCGTGGGAAGTTTAAAGAACACGATTGCGTATGGTTCTACAATCCTCAAAGAAGAAAAGGACGGTCGCCCAAATTGCAACCAGAATGGGAGGGTCCATACGTCATTATCAAGAAGATCAATGACGTAATCTTCCGGATACGGAAAGGTCAAGGAAGGATGAAGGTCGTCCATGTCAACCGCCTGGCCATGTATCACGGTTCAGAGCTGTAAGAAGTTGCTCGAGACGAGCAATGGCTGAGAGGGGGGCAGTGCTGTAACCAGTGGCGGCGCGCACATCCCTGTTTCTATTTTTTGTTTGTGAGTTAGTGAAGCTCGAGAGTAGAGGTGTGCACGGTTGTGGGGACAGCGGGATTACCGCGGATTTTGCCGTATTACCGCGGAAATGGGGACGAATGAGGTGGGGATACCGCGGTAATGTTGATCGTTAGGTCGGCAGTTCAAGCCTCACCTGCGTCACCAGCGTAACTCCCTTAGGCAAGGAGTTCACTCGCATTGCTTTCTCATGTCTATGAAAATAGCGTGTTCTTCGAAGTTTCCGATCCAAAGGAACCTTCGTAAGCGCCTCTGACTTATCTGGCGCTATATAAATTCATTATTATTATTATTATTATTAATGGGGATGAAGTTGCGGGGTTACCGCGGGGATGGAACCAAACGTTGCGGGACTACCGCGGGGATGGGGACGAGTTTTTGCGGTATCACCGCAAAAATAAAATAAGTTTTGTATACAACAAAATTGTTTCCAATTAACCGCAAATGTATCGAGTCATACATATCATTGTTTATGTTTTTTAATCTTTGCAACGCGCTGTTGTTTTATCGCTGTGTTGTTACCGAAAGTTTTAAAGTAAAGTCATGGGTTGCATTATTTGTTAAATTTCCAAAATCCGGTAATCTTTCCTACGGACGGCCCGTGCCGAAAAAATAGTCTTATTATTTTTATTTTGTTACAATAACATAAAAAAACAAATTTTATACCAAATTTAATTAAAAAAAAAACAATTATCGTAATTTGAGAGACTTTGAAAACGGTAAGTAGTACCCTTCCAAGCACTATTTACATCGTAGTTGTGAGTGGTGAGGTACGGTGATCGTATGAATGAAATGAATAAAAAAGAAATAAAATTAGTTTATAATAAAATTTTATTTATAAAACAAACTATTAGTTATAAAAAAATTCATTTAAAATTTTAAAACTGACCGCCCGGTAACTCGGGACGGTTTGCATGAAGTAAGAATCAATCAATCGATCAATCAATCAATTATTTATAAAGCGCTATTTACGCAGTGTTCAATAGCGCTCGGTCGTGAACTTATTAAACAGATATGTTTTAAGTCCACGACGGAAAACTGTGAGAGAAGTAGAGTTAGTAAGAGAAGAAGGAAGAGAGTTCCAGAGATAGGGACCAGAGTAGCGTTTAGCAAAAGAATGCTTAATAGTGAAGATGCGAGAGTGATTACGAGAAGAAGAACGACGACCAGACTTAGGAGGGATATGTATTAATTTAGCTAAGTAGAGAGGAGAAAGGCAATTTTTTATTTTATACATTATTAAACAGATTTTAAAAATCACCCTATATATGAGAGGAAGCCAATGGAGAAGAACAAGAGATGGAGAGATGTGAGAGGAGTAGGAGGTGCGAGAAACTAAGCGAGCAGCCAAGTTGAAGGCTTTAAAGAGAGGATAGAGGGTAGTGTCAGGAAGACCATAGTATAGAGAATTGCAGTAGTCAATTCGAGACAGGACAAGAGAAGAGACTAGAAGTTGCAGCGAAGGATCATCCAGAAGTGGACGAAGCTGCTTAATACGGCGAAGATGAAAGTAGCAGGATTTAGTAACAGAAGTAGGTAGACCCCTCAGCCGCTGGTTTAGCCGGCCGAGCCGAGCCGCAAAATTGCGAAGCCGCCGCCGGCCGCGAAAATCGGGGCTAAGCTGCAAGCCGGCCACAATAAAAAATAAGCCTCGCCAGCCGCGAAAATGGCGGCTAGCCGTGATTTAAGAAAATTTAGGTTATAATTTTTAAGTTGATTATTTCTTCATAGCCGCAATCAAAATCATAAACTTTACAGCCATACATTAATGTCTATGGTTTTCGCGCATTACAACTTCTGGCTGAACTCAATGACAATGCAATTTTAACAAAAAGATCAGATGCAGAAATATTACAACTTGAGCTCGATGGATATCTAGCAAGCACTATTAGTGATGAAGTTTTAATAGCAAAGTATTCAGGAAATCCACTCTCCTATTGAGCAGATATTGTTATGAGTAGTTATGACACTGTAGCAGCTTGCTTCTTTGTTTCTTGTAAACCAGTTGCGATGATCCCAATGATAAGAGAGCATATACGCCCAGTTAATGTAAGGCTGTGTGTGTGTGAATAGCTTTTATTATGAAAAAACGCAAGAATAGAAAATAAATAGGAACATTATAAATAAATAATTAATTAATTAAAAAAATTATATTAATACAGTTATTTCTCAAAAGTTCAAGTTTTATTTAGCCTTGCTGCTAAGTTTGTCTATTTTTCATTTTTTTGGTTGTGTGGTCAGCGACTTTGTTGGTGATTTCTTTTACCATACTTTTAGCAACACAATTAAAGAACCTGGAGGCTAGCCATTTTTTCATGTTATGGCCTTTCATGCAGTAATTATTAAGCTTCTGCGTCCCGTTATTTTTTTGGAACGATACGAAACGATTTCTGAAATTTGCCTCGAATTAAACGATACGATACGAGACGCCTCGAACAATAACGATACGATATCGATACGATACGATACAATATCGGGATCTCGACTGAAGTGGAAATTTTGTCTCGAATGAAACGAGATAACATAGAATGATGAACTATACGCGACAGACAATATTAATAACTACATTAAAGGAATTCATTGAAAAAAATATATAAATATTAAAAAATTTCAAAATTTATAAAAATTTACAAAATTTAATTTTTTTTACAACTTGAAATAAGTTTCATTTGTTTAGTTTCGGTACATCTATTTGTCTAAATTTAGATTCTAAATAAAACGCTACCGCCGATAGTAAGTATTTATTTACTTTATTTAGTATGCATTATGCGGTAGTTTATCAATTTAATTAAATGATTTTACTTGCCGATGAAAAGAAAAATTAAAATTATTTTTTAAAGTAAGTGAAAAGTAGAAAACCTTCTAGCACACCAAAAGAACGACATTTTTAGGCAATTCAATAGTGAAAGTGGAAAAACCAATGGAGATAGAAATAGATTGCAGATTACTGAGATTGAGATTACTAGATTACTAAGATTAAATTAAAATGATACTGTTTCCCCGCAGTCTTTGCATCTGGCAAGATTTACTTCTACATCCTTGTCATGACTTTCTGCATGACCGTCTCTTTCTCAAAGTACTCCCAGATTTGACCCCGGTGACGCGGCATGAAAATGATGACAAACACGAGAAAGTGCCTCTATGCAAGAATTAAGAAAGTGAAAAAAAACCTAAATTAGGCGAGGCGTGTTGCCGTAGACACGTGGGTTCGATTCATAGTAGAGTCTTATAAATATTTGCGTTACTTGTGGTGACAGTTAGTCATCCTATTTGTAGGCTCTTGAAACATTTCAACGCAGTGTTTCACTTCGCAAAAAATTACCTATCTGGCAGCAGACTAGCTGTCGAGTCGAGCCGAAGTAAGGAGTTCTGAGCCTATCATAGTCGTAGTCTAATGTTAACTAGCTCCGAAAGACTGAGACTTCTAGCCATCATTTTTTGGTGATGGTCGGTGGCTCAGTTGGTAAGAGCGCTTGCATTTACGCGAGGCGGTGTTGCCGTAGACACGTGGGTTCGATTCCTAGTAGAGTCTTATATATATATATATATATATATATATATATATATATATATATATATATATATATATATATATATATGCAATACATCGCCACTGTGGCAGTTTCATGGTTCTACCACATACGCTGTCTCCAACAGATCTGTCGAAATGTTGTAGTAAAAGTAACAATAAAAAAGCCATTAAAATACACTTCTATAAGCAAGCAATGTAAGCTCAACCTGGCCTCAAAAAATAAGCAGAGTTGATTTGCTTTAACAATGCTTTACAAGTTTAACACTGATAGTATAACAGCAGAATTTCATCTTAGTGGGTCTGGCAGTATAGCAGTAGGGCATTTGCCTGCAGACCGTTAGATTGAACATTTGAATCACATATATATATAGAATAGATGTATCGGAGATGAGCAAGTTTTAAGTGAGATGCCATGATGGCCACCGAAAACGATTTAGAGTCTTTATGGTTCCATGAATATTCATTATTTATATTAATCGGCAACAACTTTACCGATATAAACCGATAAAGAAATGGGAAGATTTAAAATTTAATACAGCCTTTGTCAATAATAATAATTAAAAGATGGGCTGATTTTGAAATTTGTTCACAGCTAGCTTAAAATTTAAAACTAGAGACGACACAAATGAAATTCAATTTCAACTGAAGTTTTATCCAAATTTTTTTTTAATTTCTATAAAATTAATTTGTACATAAAAAGTTTATTTTTTTATTAAAAAATATTTGATTAAGTTACTATATGGTTGTAACGCTCAGTTCTTTGGTCTGGTTCTCTAGGCTGCATGGGATCCTAGCTAAAAGCCATCTTAAACAGCAGGCCGGCCAATATACCTATTGTATATATATGGTTTGAATCCAAACTGGTTCACCAGCTACCTCGTTTGTTTACAACAAAAAAAAAGTTTCAGTAGTCTTAAAGATGACTGAAATATTTGATATCAACCTAAATAATTGTCCCATTCATTGCCTTTCACCAGATCAAACCAATATAAATGCAGAAAACAAATATCCTTAGGATGACTACAAAGTAACTCATAAGCAACCCAGAACCAGATCCGGTTGATTTATTAGCTACCTTGGAACAAAGCTGTACTGACCTTAGTCTGACAAGCATCAACTAGATCTTGCAGATCTCTTGTTCTCTCATCCATTTGGTATTCAAGTTTCTCTTCCAGACTGGATAACTCCTGTAGAAGATAGCAGGATGTAACCAAATTGCAAAAACGTTCTCTAAATTTTAAACTAAATGCAACTAAATCAGACTCTCATGTTCTTGTTAAACCATTAATAAAAAGAAATTTACTACTAACTTTCACATCGAATAAGCAAAAAAAAAGATTCAAATTGAACCAAATAAAATTCTCTATTTTTGTTGAGACACGCCTGTTTACACGGACAAAAATTTACTGGTACTAAACCTAACTGCAGCTGCTTTTTCACACCTGTATGATTCAATATAAATCATGCTTGCCTTGTTTAACCCGTTTAGGACCAAAACTTTATTAATGAGATTTCAATTATTTATTTTGTTATTTCTAAGTTACTTGCTTACAGTGTTATTTTAGTTCAGTAAATAATTTTAGTTCTTATTTTTATTTTATTCTTAAATTTTATTTATTATTATTATTTTATTTTAGTTCATCAAGTACTAAAACAAGTACTAGATCAAGTACTAAGTTTATTTTAGGTCACAAATTCAAACTGGAAACACAAAGATTCAACAGCAACTGCAGAAAATATTTCTTCCTGACCAGATCGACTGCAATTTGGAACAACCTCCCTTCGAAAATCATAGAAGCCGAACACGTTAATGAATTTAAAAGACTAATTGACTGTCATTTCGAATTAAGCGATATTATGTATAACTATAAAAAGGATTTTTTAATAATATATACATACATTTATTTATAGAACATATATATGAACAATATTTTATATAATTCTAGATATGGGCATAGAGACATATAGTTTGCACCCATAATTTCCTTTATGTTAAGTAATTTTAGTTTTTATTATTATTCAGCTCTACAAAATTAAATTTAGTTTTTATTTTATTACAGTTCTTGAAATAATTTTCGTTTTTATTTTTATTTTATTCAGATAAAAAAATTTTTGTTTTTATTTGATTTTTGTTCAATTTCATGCAGTGTATATATGGAAAAATAGTAATTGTGTAACACAGGAAGATTCTTTATTTTGAGAATCCATTGCCTTACATTCAGACGTTATAACGGTAAAAGTGATGTTGTCCAGGCGGTTTTGCCAAACCAATTGATCTTTCGATTAATTAATAAAGATGTACATATTTTCTAAAGGGTTAGGGTTTAATTTTAGGTAGACATACGGGCGTGACTGCCGATACAGTAGCAATTTTACCTATTGCAACCACGGCGAACCGCCGGGGCAATAGCAGCGAACCATTTAGATTTGTTGGTGTTGGAATCGTTCCTGCACGGAACTTTTTTACGACCAGCAAGCATTTTTGCAAGAGAACTCATAATTATTTTCAATGATATGGGGCCTGATATGGAAAAACGTCCAACCCTAGCATAGCGTGGAATAGGGACGTTTCAAAAATAAATGATGATGATGATGATGATGAATGATTACAGCATTTATGATAACAAGAAAGATATGGATGAGCATTTCAAAAGTTATACAACCATAGAATATTGATTATCTATGCCAATATCTGTGTACACAACTTTCAATAATTTTCGTTCAAAAATTAATTTTTAATTTTTATTTTTATTCAGTTTGCATTATTTAAATTTTATTATTTTATTATCGTTCAGAAAATAATTTTCGTTATTATTATTATTCAGTTTGTGCCATTTAAATATAGTTTTTATTCTATTTACGTTTTTCAAATAATTATAGTTCTTTTTTCGTTATTATTAATGAATACAATAAAAAATTTCGTTTTTTCAGTTTTCATTAACAAAAATATCACTGCTTGCTTATGTTTTAACTGATTTATTTTTAATTATTTTTTATTTGAAAGAAAACTGAAAATTCGCTATGCTCGTTTTTCGATTACTCTTTTTTGGTCAAAGTGCATTTCAATCGTTTTTGGCGTTTTGGTTGCCGCGGCATTGAACTGACCGTATTTGCGACCTCCATTTCTTCACCCAAAGAACCCACAGTCTAATCCCATCTCATCATTAGTATAATCAACTTCTACCTTCCCGGATACATTACAAAGAATAGCATTTCCTTCTTCATTTGCTTATTCATCAGTTCTGTGTTATGATGCGCCGGGCGGAAGAATGACAAGGTTGTCGACCTCAATGCTATTATCATCAAGAATTAGTTCCATAGCTTCTTTCAACTTGAAAAAACGTTCTGTTTGACCCCTTTTATTTTTAAAATTTACAAACATTTCATTCGAAGAATGAAATTTGCAAAAAACACTATCACCAATTCAACCACTGCACAACTATAAGCTGAATAAACTAATTTCGACTCGTTTGCATAAAGTACTCTATAGCAGTGTTGGGTAAAATCATTTTTGAAATGATTTGAAATCAAAATCGCCAAGAAAAATATGATTTCAAATCAAAATCATTAATTACAAAATGATTTCAAATCAAAATCACTTTTAAAAATGATTTCAAATCATCAAATCAAAATCATTTTTTTTTATAAATTATTATTACACGGTATGGTTTAATTTAACATAATTTTGTCTAAAAAATTATGTTTTAACACAATTTGATCTAAAATCACTTAAACAATGAAATGTGACTAAAGTTTATTCATCTTCAAAAGCAACAATTTTTCAAATATTGAATCAGTCAAACTATTTCTTCTGTGAGTTTCAATTAAACCGGCGGAACTGAACAGTTTTTCGACAGGAGCTGACGAAGGCAGTGTTGTATTATATCGTATGAACACTTTTTTAAGTGCTGTCAACATCCGATAAATAGTTCATCATTTTTATCTGAATGTTGTAGACATTGTTAGAGGTACCGATGGTCTGTGAAGAACACTGGTCATCATAGTAGCCGTAGTCATTATCAATTCGTTCCATGCTTTGACTTTTGAGTCCATCAGCAGTAGCTGACACAGATATGACGCTCATCCTTTAAATATTAAAATCAACAAAATTCAACTGCATTTGAGTTTTCGGCATATTAAGATAGCAACCTATTTGATTTAATAATTGTTCGGTAGTAAAGTAAGGTTTTACCGTATCTATTATAGTATAATTATAGCACGTTACCTTCAAATGACGAAGAAAATTTTGATCCTGAAATTGCATTAGCGCAATTAACACACTTAGCTACCACTCTGTCACCTTTCCCGCTAGTTATTTAAAAAAAATTATCATCAAGTAACGAAGGCAAATTACACATTCTTACGCAATTCAAATCGTAATCTATACTATCTGCCATGTTGTTGAAAACTATTTGTATAAGTTACCGCTCAAAGCGATTGTTGGCTTGGCATAGAAATAGCAGCATAGAAAAAATATGTTATGATTTTGATTTTCGAATATTAAAATAAAATCGAAAATCGTCAAAAAATGATTTCAAATCAAAATCATAATTAAACTTTGCAAAATGATTTCAAATCAAAAATCAATATTTTGATTTGAAATCGTGATTTGAAATCATTTGCTCTATAGGACCAAAACGAGCATGAATCATACATGTTCAGATTGTGGGTTAGTGTAAACACAATTAAATTTAATTAACGTTTATGGTTACTGTTGTATTTGTAGTTATATATTAGTTTAGACAAATAACTTAATATTCATTTATTATTAATAAAAACCAAAAGCAAAAGTAAATTCAGAATAGTTAGCTGAGAATCGAATCGAAAGTTCTAGTTAGCGGTCAAAATCGCGAGAGTCACTCGAAAAGTAAGCAACTTAACATCGCTAGTAAGTAGGGATATGCTCATATATGCAACATTTACTTTTGAGTACATCCTCTTTCGATATTTCAAACTTTAGTTATGATAACTCTCATAAAATTAATCAAGTAATGTTGGTCGAAAACCTTAAAAATGCTAACATTCTAACCCAGATTAAACTACTTAATACGAATAAAAAAATTATTTAAAAAATTGTATACAGTGTATTGAAGCTTTCTTAACATAAAAAAAACTTTCAACAGAAAAAAAATTACAGCTCAATTTTATGCAACGCCAAGAATAAGTGTGTTCGTAAAACGTACGATGGTCTAAAACGGGTTAAAAGAAATTTCCCTTGCTAAAATATATTACAAAGTAGATAAAAATTAATTTTTAATCGCTAGTAACGTTATATTTTGTAAATTATTCGAATATAAAATTATTTAAGGCTTTTATTTATAAGGAGACATGTTCAATTTTAACACATTTTCGAGAACAATTAAAGGATAAAAAATACTACATTGTTATTTCATATGAAAATAGTAATCAATTAGCTCGTTTTTTAAATGGCATTTTTTCTGAGGCATCATCATAACAGCATGATGTTCGGATCGATTCTATAAACATTTCGTCCTCAGTTCTAACCTTTGCAGAGACTGTTTTTTCAAAGGTTTCATTTACTAAGATATCATTAATTTTATTAGTTGTTGGTTTTAATAAGAAAAAAACATTTTTCTTATTAGCATGATCACTTGTTGCTTTTCTGAAATTATTAACTTGTGCATTGAAAGTTGGAAGGCATCCAACACTCAAAGTTCATGTGTGCCAAGATGTCATGTGAACATTTACACATGCATTTTTCTAAAGTAATGAATAATTATAGGTGTTTGACAAAATTCAATTTTTGCTCTGTGGATTTCGCGCCTTCATTTCATTAATAGAAAAACAACTGACAATGCTTAGAGTCCAGAATATAAATTAAATGATCTATAAGAGCAAATGCTCTTTCTAGTGACTGACTGATAAGGTTTTTAACAGATAATCCAATATCGATAACTTGCTCATTGCAAGTTTAATGAGATCAAATAAAAAAAAACCTGTTTGAGGTTGAGAACTTCGTGCTGATATAACTCCATCATATCATTGATCTGCTCTTCCAAGTGCTCACCATGATAACGGCTTTCTTCCAGCAGACCCCTCCATTCTTCACCATTCTGTTTAACTTGCTCCTAAAAAAAAGTCAAAACGTCGTCAAACTATTAGTAGAGGCTCCACATATCAAAGAGATGCATATTATAGGTTGACTTGACTCCCTCTGCTATTATTTACTTACTACTTAAATGTTGTTATAGACATAATTCTTAAGATAAAAAGAAATGTTAAAAAAAATTGGTGCGAACATTGTGAAAAGTGGATGCAAAAACAACAGATTTCACTGTTTTAAGTGTTTAAACTCCAAAACCAAAATGTGAAAATTTTGCAATTTAGTACCAAGTATATTTTTACAAAAATAACAAAATATATGTTTTAATAATTTTTGAATATTTGGTTTCCACTCCAGGACTTCAAATGCAGGATGAAAAATAGGGTTATATTTTTTTCAAATACTCTGAAGCTGAAAATACTACAGATATGAGAATTACTAATTAGGTATTACTTAGATAATAAAGTTACACATGTTTTACCAATTTTTTTATGTTTTTGATTCCAGGACTACAAATGTAAGGTGGAGAAAAGGATTATTTGCTTGAAAACTCAATAACTGAAAATATAAAAACATTAAAATTCAGTATTTAGATTTTTTTAAATAATAAGATACATGTTTTACTATTTTGCTGAAAAATTAGTTTCCAAGCTTTCAGGTTTTGGCTGAGTCCAGGCCTCGACTTTTTTGCTTATGAAACAGACCAGTTCGGGTCTAAATAATAAGCCAGGCCTAGAATATTCTGCCTATGAAATAAGCCGAGAGCGGTTTTAAAAAAATCCGTGTAGGGCTCTATGGATTCGAGTACTACACGGGCCGGGCCGGCCGTGATTTTAGGGTCTTCAGACGGGTCGGGCCAAACCTGAAATCAAGGTGGGACCTGAAAAGATTTTTCGCCAAGTATATAAAAATTTTAGACCTGTAAAATTAGGCCAGGCACAAATTAGACAGGCTGGGCCGGGCCTGAAATTTTGGCTTATGAAACGGGCCGGGTCAAGTTGTCGATGGCCGGGCCATAAAAAATTGGCCCGTGCAGTACGCCACTATGGATGCACGATTCAAATTCTCTAATTTCAAGCGAGTGAAGCTGCGACGGGCACTGCTAGTTTTACAATAATAGCAAACCGATTTGATTTTTGTCAAAAACTAATTTTGGAGCCCCTACTATATGTAATGATGCAATCATCAAAAATAGAAAAATAAAAGTCTTGAACAATATTTACACTCAAAACTATGATCAATTAAATATTAATTATGACTGATGTGATCTGTAGATCATGATAGTTAATGAAATTGTAGTTAATTAAGAAATAAATAAGAGCAGCTACTTAAACAAGACTATTTTTTATAAATATAATAAAATATCCAACATCTAATGAAATGATTCACTTATTACTACGATAAAACATCAAAACAAAAAAGTTATGAAAAATAAATGAGAAAAGAAAAAAATGCAATCTAACTTGTAACTCTTGAACCACATCTTCCAGTTCCTTGTGCATTGTGCAGGCAGCATCTACGCTCGATATGAGAGCAGCTAACTCTCCAGCTGTTGGTTCAAATCCTGTCATCATAGCATCATCATCATCTTCTTCATCACTACCAGCCGAAAGCTGGAAAGCTTGTCGACTTACAACACTGCCATCAAGCAAGTCAGCAACCTTCTTTCTGCCCGGAGTGCATTTCTTTAACAGTTGCTCATCATTTTGGTGGAGGAATTCTGCTGACCTATATCTCGTACTAAATATACAAGATTGAAATAAAATTAACATGTGTCCTTAAGTAGATGTTGTGAAATTATACACATTACTTTTTTAAGGTTAGTGAAAGGAGTTACCTCCTGGAGACACTCAACCTGAGCTACACAAGTAAACTCCTTGCTTAATTGCAAAAATATCAAAACCATAGTAAAAAATTCTTTCCCACAAAATTAAATTTATTGGAAACAATTTCCCTATTATAAAAGTTTTAAAAATTAAAAGCTGAAATTTCTATAAGGATTTTGTATTTAAGTTTATAAGTTAGTTTCTGAAAATCACAAAATAGTGTTATTAGCAAAAAAAAACTGAAAATAATAAAATCCAACTTATATTTTTTGGACAATTGGATGTATTATAATTTAAATGTAATGGTTCTTACTTTCTTGGCATTGTGACAGAAACTTTTTTTGAAGATCTTTCCTTTGGGACTTCTAATAAAAAAACATCACATTAATTTTATAAAAAAATATTATCTTAATTTATTTAACTTTGAATCTCACCTAATTTAGCATTGATGTTGTCTACACTGCCACATCTATTTCTTTTTCTGAGTAAATGTACAAGAAAAAATAAATTAAAAAATCTATCTCAATGTAAACTAAGAGATTAAGTGAAGAGATAAAGAAATCTTCTTCTGCACGAAAAACTCGACCCATTTGCCAGTCAGCCTGATAAAGTTTCATCAAGGTCCCAAAAAACAGTAAAGTGTCTATTAATTATGCTGTATGGAAGAACTTTTTGTCTACAAAGTTCTTCAGGTATCAATGAAGGTTACAAGTCCATTGCAAGTTTGGAGAAATGAAAGAAATGGTAAACCATGACTTGCTCAAACAGCCTATCCAGCATTACAGCAATTTTAGCACAGTTGAACAAAGACTTATTTTCTTTAGGCAACAGAATTACAGATCTCTATTCAAAACGGTCAGTTACAAAAGTTGAGGCAATCATAACAGTGATACCGGAACAACGTGCAGAACTCTAGTAAATTTGTTTAAAATAAATAGCAATGCTATAAAAACAAAAATGATTAATAAGTTATAAGGTATGGGTAAGGATGGGCTGAGTCCAGTGGTGCACCCAAGATTTTTTTTTGGGGAAGGGGGAGGTTAACAATTTTTTTTGAAAAGGTTTGGAAATTTTTTTGAAAGGTATAGAAATTTTTTTAGCTTCAATTATTTATTACTTCTAAACCCAATTAAACAACAACAATTTTTAATATAGTTAAATCAAATTTGATTTCATGTAGCAGAACAGTTTTATTTTAAATTTAAAAACATCAAAAAATATATTTTGCAAATCATTTTTAGTCGACGAATTATAAAATTATAAAGGATTTTTAAAAAACAAAGTTTTTATACGGTTCACTTGTTAAATCTATATATATATTAGAGCTGCGAATTAATCGCGATTAATTCCGTTAATTAACGCTAAAAAATTAGCTGGCATTAAAAAAATTAACGCAGTTAAATGTTTTAACGACCAGTCTAAATTTTGGACCAAAATATAATATTAATATCTATTTTTTTTATTAAATGCTTTTATTTGACTTCACTCGACTTTCAGTTTGTTTGTTTGCTTGTTAGTCTGTTGTTTGTCTGTGTTGATCAAATCTTAGAAACAAAAATTAGGCCTTAAATCAATTAAAATTAATCAAATCAAATTAATCAAGTTGTTTATGTATAAGTCGCCAGAGGTCTAAAATAATTAAACAGTACGGATGTTTATTTATAAGTCGCCAGAGGTACAATATAGAAGATTGAGCGTAACGGTTGTTTTAGATTCAAAAGTTTTAGTTCATTGACTCTGATAAAGAAGAAAATAAAAGCATTTTTTTTAATTTATTTTTTATCCATTTTCTTGTACCTCTCTTGAGAGAGAGAGAGAGAAAGAGAGAGAGAGAGAGAGATAGAGAGAGAGAGAGAGAGAGAGAGAGAGAGAGAGAGAGAGAGAGAGAGAACGAGAAAGAGAGAGAAAGAGAAAGAGAAAAAACTGGGTTTGAAACAGAAATTGTATCTAAACTTATTGTGTTAAAATCACGATTAACTCTCGATTTAATCATATGCAATTAAACGATTAAAAATTTTAATCGATTCACAGCTCTAGTATATATATATATATATATATATATATACAATGGCGGATCTAGACTTGTTTGGCAGGGGGCCAACAAATTTGCGGGAGAGGCCAAAAATGGAGGAGGAGGGGGCCAAACCCCGAGGGCCGAACCAATTTTTTTCTAAATTTGTCAATTTGAACTTTTTTAACTTATTTCTAGTTTTAACCTCATTTCTCGTATTAATATTGTTATAAATTTTTTTTAATAATTCAAAAAAGTTAATTTTGAAATCCACGAAGGGGCCATAGCCCCCCCGGCCCCCATCTGGATCCGCTACTGTATATATATATAAATATATATATATATATACATATACAGGGCCGTCGAGAGACAATTGCGGGCCCCTGTGCTAAGGTATACGGGCCCCCTGAGAGCCAGACGGTAGTCCCTAAAAAAATGTTCTTGCTCATTCACTGAATGGCACCTGGCGGTGAATTCTTCATATCATTTTCTTGAATTGTATAAAAACTGTTCATTGATAATACATTTTTTAAATAATAAACGTATTACTTATTAGAATTTTTTAATTTCAATTTTATGATTTTCAAATTCAGGATTTAAAAGATTACAATACGTTTGCCATTTATGAAAAACAGGTTTATTAAAGAAATTATGTAAAAATTAACAGTGTAATTTTTTGCACAATGACCAATTTTTACAAATTTTCAAAGTGATATTTTTTTGATTTCTTTAATGCGAAATTTTTAATGATTTCATCAAATTTAATAGACCTAGCTAGATCATTTTCAATTGCTAATAACACTAAATCACAAAGTCTTTCCTGTCCCATTACTATTTATTTGTTTCAATTTGCTGAATGACCGTTCAGCTTCTGCAACAGTCACAGGTATCGTACAAAATATTCTTCCGTTTCAGAACCATCGCTGTATGGGTAAAAGCCATCCCTGTTATTGCCATTATTATAATCATCATCGTCACTTTCATCCTCATTGTTTTGCATTTCGTTTTCAACATACTTTTCATCTTCTTTAGATTTGTTGTCGACGTCCAAACCGACTGTATCACTGTCACCATCTTTGCATGGTTCATTTTGACTGTCTTTGACAGGCTCATCATCATTACCCACTTGACCTGTGCAGTCTGTACAGCCGTCATCCGTCACATGCTCTGAGACACAGCTGGTGGACTCCAGTTCAAATTGGGTTCCGCCGCAGCAACCCACATCACCAGCAACCCGCTGGTCCAGAACCGTGTCCACCACTGCCTCACCCAACCCTGCGACCAAACTCTCAACAGTTGTACCGTCTGCTGCTACTTTGTTTTCGTACCCAAGAATCATTCCTTCTCCTGTCTTCCCCTGCGCTGCCATGTTTTCACTCGCTTGTTGTCTTTCTTCCTCCAGCAATTTTCTTTTTAATTTTCTCCGCTTAACCACAGCTTCCTCGTCAATATCGAATAAATATTCATCGTCGTCAGGCCCATAGCCTTCATTCATTAACGCGGCTAAGAAGCGTTCCCTAAGTTCATCCTTTTACCTGTATCGCTCAGGCCACGTTTCTCCAGCTCGTCTTTCAATTCACTCGCCCAAAGCTCATCCAATGATTTAAAACCATTCTTTTAATCTCACCTCTGATCACCAGTGTTATAAAATCGTCAAATCGTATTACAGGTCCAGAAGAATGGTTTTGTAGTTTATTGAATGATAATAAATAAAGCTTGGTTAATGCTACTTATACCTTCTATATAATTATCCTCAATAATAATAAATATTTGTCGGGGTATCAATATATGGGAAAAGTGAAACCAGTACCATAGATATAACAATATATATATATATATATATATATATATATATATATTAATATATATAATAGCCCATGTCTGTGTAAGACGTTTTTGTGTGACGCTCTGCTATCTATGGTAAATTAATTTATATATAATATAAAATAATTATATATATATATATAATTAAATAACTTAAAAATTTTTTACCTTATGTAAAATAAATTTAAAAATTATTAATATTTTTGAAATGTCCTTTCTCCTTTCATTTGTTTTGGAGTGATACGAACGATAAAACAATTTCTATCGATTTCACATATATCGCTTTCTAAAAACTTACTCTATCGCCGAGTTCTTTCTGCTGTCAAACTACGATTTTTTGCCTCAGGGTTTTCTTGCATTTTTGGTAACTGAAACGTTAGCAATAGAACACAAATACAAAGAAAGTTTAAAGTAATAATTATTCAAAGTTGGACGAACAGTGCACAGTGGTTTTAAACTTCCTGTTCCACTTCACGAGAGCTCTGTTTCTGCAGTAAGACTAAACTCGCCAGAGGTACAGATATTTTATCAGACTTCGTTCATCATAATTGATGAAATCACTATGCTTACTAATCATGGATTTCGCTGTATCGATAAAGTTCTTTGCGATATCATGCAGAATTCAAAGTCGTTCGGAGGTAGAGTCATGGTTATTGGAGGCGATTTTAGACAGACACTGCCAGTCATCGCAAGAGGAACATGCACAGATATCATGGAGTGTTGTATAAAAGCAAGCAATTTATGACAACAGTTCACAAAATTGGAATTACTATCTAACATGCGAATTGGAACTCAAAATGTTCACAATGACTGGCTTCTCAATGTTGGATCTGGAAGTTTGCCTGAAACATCAGGAGTTCCAGTGAATTCTATCGAGATTCCTCAACAAATGATATCCGACGAGAATATTATCAAACAGATTTACGGTAGTGATTTGAGAAACATGCCTGTTGAAGAACTTTCAAAACGTGTGATTCTAGCTCCAATAATTATAAATTTTTTATTAAATCAGACAACATTAATATACTTAATTGCTGAACAAAACTTTATTTTTTTAGAGATATTTCGTTTATGATAATTAAGAGACAAATAAAATCTAATATGGCCGAAAAAAATTTAAAATGGTCGCCGAAAAGAAAAAGAACAAGATTAAATTATTTGTTATAATTCACCAGTGAAGGTACAATATAAAACATATTTATAATGTTATGACATTAATAATAAATTGGTATGACTTCATAAGCAATCACTTTCTCTGAAGCTTGGAAGTGACTTTTCTACAGATGCAACGTGAAGTGCGAAATTTCCTTCACGATCAGAAGAAATGAGATGTTTGACAATCAAAGCCATCTGCTGAAAGACACCCCAATACTGGGGTTAGTGCCTACTGATCCCAGGACAACTGATCCCAGTACAACTGATCACAGGACAACTGATCACAGGACAACTGATCCCAGGACAACTGATCCCAGGACAACTGATCACACAGACAACTGTTCCAATGGACAACTGATCCCGTAGACAACTGATCCCATAGACATAAGCAACTCATTTTTTGACGACAATGGTGGTGGTGATGATGCTTACGTAGCCAGCTTACCATGGCTGGCTGCATACCACAACGGTGGTGGTGATAATGATACTGACTACTCCAGTAGGTAAAAGGAGAAATAATATTTAGTATAAGCGCACGACGGCACGATACACAGTCAAAATGAAATTGACAAGTTCGTATTACTTTTCATCATTTCACTCCTTTCTGCGTGAAGTTCATAATGAAAAATGGAACCGTGCCAATCCAAAAATAATAGAGTTTAGCTCATTTCAGAAGTTTTTTTCGAAGATATGAATTAAATGAATTAATGAAGACACACCAACATTAATTCTTATCGGCTTATTTAGGAGTCCATGATTAAGACTGTGACGGGATTCTGCTCGGGTATTGATGCCTGACGACGAAACAACTGATTCGAGACTAACAATGTTTACAAGTTTATTCAGATATCACAAACGACACTAATCGGACAGAGCTTCACCTCTAAAAATCGCACGAAGAAGAGAACTAACTTTACAAACGCAAAATTTCCTTATATAGCCTAGCATCCGTGTCAATTTCAATCCACAAAAACCACCAATCCGAAT
This sequence comes from Erpobdella octoculata, assembly GCA_963978895.1. Classification (NCBI taxonomy): domain Eukaryota; kingdom Metazoa; phylum Annelida; class Clitellata; order Hirudinida; family Erpobdellidae; genus Erpobdella; species Erpobdella octoculata. The sequence goes on along the minus strand of OZ022238.1, from coordinate 21,892,906 downwards.
GCAGCCTTAATTCCACGTGACCGTTTGACTAACCCCACGTGACCGTTTGACTAGCCCCACGTGACCGTTTGACACACAAAAGTTTAAAAAGGCAATATACATCAAAATCACCGCAACGAAGTAATAATATTAAACTAATCTCCTTTTCCAAACAGATAATTCGTTTTATAATTTGATATATTAAAAAGTTTTACATTAGCAACGATACAAATGGCTAGAAACGACACTTAGTCAAAAGGAGTTATGATAATTACTTAAAGAGCCAATAACAACGCAGAACGAAAGCGCTTACGTCAGCACTCAACAAATTTACAAGAAAGTGTGCTTAAAATATGTTACATTTCACGCTACAACTTATTTAATACTCATCCGAAACCGATAAAATTAGGTACAAATAAAGGACTACACAATATCTATACAACGTACTAAAAATTATTATCGAAAACTTAATAGGAAAGACGCTAGAACTAAAAGCACACCAAAAACGAGCAAGTTTGATCGATAAGCGAACCGACGCCACCTCTCTAGTCGGCGTTTTTCATCACGCTCTCCGCCTAGTCCGCGCAATAAAGTTATTCATAAAAAAAATTACAATCGACGATGGAGACAACCGTGACAAAGACCATCACTACAGCGTCCAAACATATACATACATACATACATACATACATACATACATACATACATAAATACATACATACATACATACATATAGGTACATACAAACAGAAATTATGTATGTTAATATCAGTTTATTGATTGCAGAAACAGTGAAATATAAAATGATGCATATATGGGATCAGTTGTCTATGGAATCAGTTGTCCTGGGATCAGTAGTCCTGGGATCAGTAGTCCTGGGATCAGTCCCCAAATACTGGCAAACGTCTGACTTTGATTCACACTCCTTCACAAAAGACAGGAACATTTGATGAATATAGTCTTACTTCTCAAACAATTCTAAAAATTTTGTCGTTGATTTGCTTTTGTTTTTAACACACTGACTGAGCTGTTCTAAGTTCAACTGCACACGACAATTAATTAAATTAGGAAAGTTAAAAATTGAAAAATAATAATTTGTTTTAGATGTTGTACGAGTTGCGTAATCCGCTCCATGTCTACTAAACAGTTTCTTTAAACGCGGCGGTTTTGTCAATACGACTTAAGACAAATAAGAAAAACACTAAATAACGTCAATATATATAACTTGTCTGAATGGCCGTAAGTAAAATATTATCCAAACAAGTTGATCTACATTTAAATAATGCACCGATAGCATTTTCTATGTTCTCGGCGACCATTTGGCATTTTTTCGGCCATATTGAATTTCATTTATTTCATAATTAACATAAATGAAGTTTTCTTTCTTAGAAAAGAGTTTTGTATACCAATTGAGAGTATTTATGTTATCGGATTTTTAAAAACAATAAATTTATTTATCAGCCGCCATCTTGAGAAATTCAACATGGCGGACTTATGCCACATTTGTAGCAATTCCACCTAGTGCCGTTTTAAAGCCACATGAGTCTGCTACGTTAAAAAACATTCAAACTCTGTCCTATGCGGGTCTGTATGGCATGTTTTAAAAGTTAAGCTGATTTTTTCACTTGAATGACTAGGCTCCTAGGCCCCTTGGCCCTAAACACGGCCCTGCTTTGTAAACAAGTTTGCCTATCTTTTTTTTCAGATTTAAATATCTGTTTTTCTTTTTTATGCTTTTTGTCTGACAGACTTAGTTTTCTGTTGATGTATTTGTAAAAACTCCCAATGTTATTTCCAGAGATGATCCTCTGCTCTGTACTAGAGGTGTGCGCGGGGACGACTTTTCGTCCCCATCCCCGTGAGTGTCATCCCTATCCCCATCCCTCCCCGCCAGTATCATCCCCATCCCCAACCATCCCCGCAATGTTTCATCCCAATCCCCAACCATCCCCACAGTCTTTCAGTTTTTCATCCCCACCCCCATCCATCCCCGCACTTTTTATTCCATTTTTTAATCAATCCTGTACATCCTGTATTTTTCAATACATCATTTCAACCCAACTATAACTTAAGTGTTGATATATAGAATTATAATTACACCGTAATATGACTCAATACAATTTATTTATTTATTTAAGTCCATGAATAAATAAAAGTCGATATGAGTGCTTAAACCATCGTGCAATTTTCATTTAGGATTTGATTGGATTTTACACATTTACCGCAAAAACTAGTCCCCACCCCCGCGGTATTCCCGCAACGTTTGTTTCCATCCCCGCAGTAACCCCGCAACGTCATCCCCATTACCGCGGTATCCCCGCATCATTCGTCCCCATTTCCGCGGAATTACCGCAAAATCCGCGTTATTCCCGCCGTCCCCACTACCGCGCACACCTCTACTCTGTACAAGCCCAGACTCTTTAAGCAGCCAACGCACACATTTATGCAAATGTTATATATTTATCTCTATTCCTCTGGTCTTTTTTATTGATCGCCATTTCTTCGAGAAAAATAATTTGGATTTATATAGTTGAAAAAGTGTTTTTGGGACTTTATTTCGTCGTTTTCGAGGACCGCCTCCAAAGAGGATTAAAGGCCTTTATGGCCATATTAAGGTGTTGAATAAAGATATTCCAGCAGCTTTCACCACAAGACAGTACTGGAAGAAAATGTCCCATCTGACCACAAATAGAAAAGCATTCATTGAACTAAAATCTGCTTTAGTAAAACAGTTTAAGTACCGGATATCATTGGTCCCATCTGGAACTGAGTCATTTAACTGGAAAGTAATCAGGTTATGGTCACTCATAGCAAGCGGACATGTAATCTTTATAGCAGTGAGCAGCATTGAGTCATTTGCGAGTATTAAATCCAAAATATTTTCGTTACGTGTTGGTTCGTTTACAAACTGGTGTAATCCAAACTCGTTAAAAAATTCCATAATTAGTTTGTATGCCTTGTTCTCTGGGCAAAAGTAATGAGTCCAGTCGATTTCTGGTAGATTGAAATCTCCAACTAAGCATATGGTACGTCCTTGCGAGCACAATGATTTAAAACACTCAATGCTTTCAGATAAATACTTCTCAGCCCTGCATCAAATCCTCCGCTGCGGTAATATACGATCATTCTGTATGAGCCACATTGGAGATCAATATCAGCACATACAACTCAATATGTACAAACTGGTCAGGTATTGGTGTAATCCTATAGGGAATGTTGTCACTGATTACCAATGCTACACCCCCACCTCGAGTCTTTCTGTCAAAGGTGAACAGCAGAATAACACTCAGGTAGACAAAAAACTGCCTGGGTCATTTTCTGAGAGCCAAGTTTCAGTCATACAAAAAACATCAAAACATCTTCCAAAACTAAAGAAACTTTTCTAATTTGTTACATATACTTCTGATATTGGTGGGAGCCATAGAGTTCCTGCTATTTCAAAAATTTTGAAACGGAAATCCAGAATCCCCATCACAAACACCTCCGAGGTTTGTGAGAGCCAAGGTCCCTCCGTTACTTCAGAAAAGGTTGACCTTTGTCATCCAACCTAGCTGGGGGAGGAGGGGGACCATCAGTGACCTTTCTTCTTCTTTCACACCTCTTTTTGTAGTTGAGTTCCGCCTGTTGTTTTGTCAAGTCTCTATTCAAAAAGATTTTCCGAACACCTCATCTTTAGAAAAACGTAAAATGTGAGACGACATAAGCAGTTCTTCAACAGCTGCTGGATTTTCTAGAGTAACACATATTTTCGCCCTAGGAGCTTTAGGGTCTCTTCCAAGCCTTCTGGTCACAACAATCGTACAAAATTCTGTTATACAGTCTGTGTCGGACTTTGACTTGTCACATTTGAAACCAAAAATAATCAATAAGCCAGATTGAAATAACCCAAATTTCAATGGGGCTTATTGTCTGTCTAGAATAGATGTTTTTCACACCAATGGTATCACAGAAGTAAACAATCCAATTGTTGATGCGGAAAATAGTGCATTCTGGACCCGGTGCCAACATGGCTTGTAAAGAGTTTTGTAAACGAATTTGCGGCACTGTGCAGTGGTCACGATGCAGGTGGCGGGTGCTTGGATTACACCTTCAAGACAGGTGTGTGATCTCAGCGTCATCATTGACAGTGATTTGTCCATGTCTACCCATGTACATACCACACTATGAAGCTGTTAATTTCATCTCAAATCAGCTTCGTTTTGTTTGTCACATGCTCTTGTGAGAGCTTTGATTCACTGTTGATTGGATTTCTGGTCAGCCAATATATGTCTACAAGAGCCTCCAGTCAGTCTTGCGTTCAGCAGTTGGACTCATTTTCAAATCACCGTGTTACACCAGTGTTTCTGAAGGAATGAAAAGAAAACTGTGTTGGATGGAGTATCCCCAGCGGATTAGCTACAAACTATGTATCATTATATACAAGTGTCTACATGGCATGGCTCCGGAGAACTTAGTGAGATACTGCATACCCGTGGCCTCTGTAGACGGACAATTGCACCGGAGGTCTGTCATTAATGGTCATCTATTTGTCTCGGCCATGAGAACCAAAATCATCGGAACAAAGAGTTTCTGCTCTTCTGGACCAAAGAATTGGAACGACCTTCCTTTTTCATCTTGGTGATCACTCTCTGGCTTATGAAACATTCAAAAAGCTTTTGAAAAGATATATATTTGAAATAGACTAATTTAAATATTTACCTTTTAACTTAATCACTGTTTTTGCAAAATTGACGGTACTGTTTGGAGCCAATGTGATGTTCACATCAATTGTCACAGTTATAAATGTCATGAACAAATAAAAATGATTTTGCAAGTTGATTTAGTGTCACTCCGTCAAAAATGCTAAAAAAGGTTGATATCTACATTGAGCAAGTTGGAGGCATTTAAATAGCCAATTCTGAAAAAGTCCGTGAAGAGTTAAAAACTGATTTAAGCTAGTTGTTCAGGTTGTGTTACACTAGTGTCATTAATGCTTGCATTCATGATTAAAGAAATCAAAAAATACACTGCTACATGCAGCAAACACAGTTTTTATTCCAAAAAAATATGCACATGGCTGACCATGCCAATTGGGGAAGACAAAAATGATGTTTTTAATAATGTTGAACTTATGATTTTTTTCACTTTGTTTATTGACTAACACTTATTTTATGAGTTTCTGCATTGTGAATAACAAAGTTCTTAAAGTTAAAACTTGAGTCGCTTTCAGTAGTCTATTGGACCAATGTTCGAAAAATGAACACATGCAAATTTCAATACAGTTGATAGAAGCTTTCTTACATTCTTTATTGAATTTTATGATCAACTGGCAAATGAAGGATGATACATTCGAATCAGGAGGGTGTTATTTTGTAGTCATGCTGAAATGAAGAGGAATAAATGCTAATCTTAGCAGAGATTGTTTCAAGTTCAGTAAAAAAGCAGTTCTTGCTTTCTCCACTTTTATGGCTGGAAGTCTTGCAGTGCAGTGATTATGATGAACTCAACAAACTGTGTAGCTGACTGGACAATATCAAATTCGATGACATTTGGAGCATCAGACATAATCCAGGTCACAGTGATTGATAAGATATCAAGTGTGTGACAATAAAAAAAAATCCCGAATCAGCTTTGTTGAGAGCTGAATGATTGTTTAATAGGCTTTTAAGAGATAATGAGAAAGAGACATTACATTCTTTCAACAAAATAGTTTCAGTTTTAGGAGTGAAGATTCTTTGCTACGTTCAGTCGATAACTAGAGAAATAGTAGTCGAACAGAAAGAGAGAGAGAGAGAGAGAGAGAGAGAGAGAGAGAGAGAGAGAGAGAGAGAGAGAGCGAGAGATAGAGAGAGAGAGAGAGAGAGAGGGAGAGAGAGAGAGAAGTTGTAGCTGAATTACAATGTACTCATAGCAGAGGTCCAAGACATGATGGTAAAAAAAGTGAAAAATTCTAGAGTTATTGGAAAATTAGGTTGACTTGAAAAAAGTAAAATAGTAAACATGCATAAAAGCTTGCCTTGAGAAAAAAAGCTTGTATATAATAAAGAAGCTTGTTAGCTAACTACCTCAGCTTTAGTCAAATTTGTGCAAACGTTTCTTGTAAACATATCAAACTGATTTAAAAACTGTAAAGAAAATTCAAAATAAAAGCTATAGACAAAATAAACCTCTTATTGTTTTCCTCTTCAAGCAGCTCCAGTTGCTTCAGTTTGGACTGATATGCATCTAACTTCAGCTGAAGACTTCGGATGGCTCCTGCAGATTTTTTTGTTTTCTTTTCATAGACCGACCTTATACGAACAGTCTGGCTCACGTCTGCCTCTTTGCTAATATTCAAAAATTCAGCTGTCTTTTCTGAAAAATAACAAATTTAATTTATTTAGAAATAGTAAGAAATAATCAATACTTAAGTAAACAAACCCTGAAGTGCCCTCTTCTCGTTGTCCAAGAGCCTATTGACCTTAGCAACTTTTCTCTTATAGATGTCCTTCCAGTGTCTGACCTTTTCGACACCCATTGTGCCTCCTATAAAGTTTTTGTTTTCTGTGGGGTCTGTACTTTGCAGTCCAAGCAGACAGCGAGCCCTGGTACCCAGTGAGTGGTAGTATGGCTGATGGGTCTGTTGATTGAGCAGATAGTCTGATGAAATGTCACTCTGATAAAAAAAGAAAAGCTTATTTTTTATGCATCATGGTAGTTGTGAAAGTTACATCACAGTTAAATTCAGTTTTGGGTAAAATCATTTTTGAAAATTTTTTGAAATCAAAATCAAAATCATCAGAAAAAATATGATTTCAAATCAAAATCATTAATTGTAAAATGAATCCAAATCAAAAGCATTTCAAATCATCAAATCAAAATCATTTTTTTATAATTTATTATTACATGCTTTGGTTTAATTTAACATAACGTTCGTTCGTATAAAGTAACCTACATGACCAACTATCGTAAAACGAGCATGAATCATACATGTTCAGATTGTGGGTTAGTGTAAACACAATTAAATTTAATTAATGTTGTTGTTTACTTTTGAGTACATCCTTTTTCGATATTTCAAACATTTGTTATGATAACTTCCATGAAATTAGCATAATAAATTTATAAAGTAATGTCGGTCGAAACCTTAAATATGCTAACATTCTAACCCAGATTAAACTACTTAATACGAATAAAAAAATTATTTAAAAAATTTTATACAGTGTATTAAAGCTTTCTTAACAAAAAAAACTTTTAACAGGAAAAAATTACAGCTTAATTTTATGCAACGCCAAGAATAAGTGTGTTCGTAAAATGTACGATGGTCAAAAACGGGTTAAATAAATATTTTTGATTTATATTGAGTGTCGGATAATTGGGGTAAGTCAAATATGTCGAATGGAAATGGGTAAAAGGAGCTCGAAAATTGGAACTACCTGTCGTTCTTGCTAATTTTTGTTCAGTTGAGTAAGATCGCTAGATGGACTTCAAATACAAGAACTGGATTGTGCAAAGCTCACCGGAAAAAAAACATGCAACAACGAACCGTTAGCAGAGATGCAGCGACTACGATCTCTTAGACCAGAATAATAATGCAATTAAAAAAAATAAAGAGTAATAAACATTGTTCAATTAGAAAAGTGTGAAGACTAAAAAGCTGAAAATAAAAATATATAAAAAACACTTTTTAAAAACTAGTCTTATTTTAGAAATGCACTAAAAAGTAAAAAATAAAATCGTATGTCATGGGTTTAACGACAAGTCTACACTGAATAAGATGAATATTAACTCAAAAAAACCAAAGAAATTATCCTCGGAACGGTAACAAAGAACCCTCCTCCTCCCCTGACACTGAGCGGGGTGGTCACCGAACGGGTGACGTCATTCAAGTTGCTGGGCGTGATCGTCTCATCCAGTTTGAAGTGGGACGATCATGTGACAATGATGTGCACAAAGACTGCATCCCGGATGCACTTCTTGAAGATTCTAACGCGGGCGGGCGTTGGTCAGAACGACGCTCTAAGTTTCTACCTGGCAGTCATACGACCCATACTGCAATACGTGCCCAGTATGGCATAGTATGCTTACACCGACATCAGATTTGCAATAATTATTTTTTTATCTAAATCAAATAATCCACTGTGTGCAAAAGATTTATTTGATGCGAATAATCTACGGAGATATGAAATATGAAGAGGCCATGAGGTTAGCGAACATCCCCACACTACATGACAGGCGTGAGATGCTTGACGCGACTTCGAATTTATATCAAGGCTTCAGTCAACCACACCATACCCAATTCCTCATTGCAAAACTAAAAGATTTCAGAACTCTTTCATTTCTTATTCACTTAGACATTTCCAGACTTTTTACATTTTTTTAAAATTAATTATTATTATTATTATTATTATTATTATTATTATTATTATTATTATTATTATTTACGACAGCTGTTCTAATCCAGCTTCTTTGGCTGCAATAAAGGAAATTTAAAGTTAAGTTAAATAGATAGGCGAGTGGATCACCAATTATAGGTGCTGAGACTCTTTAGAACCAGGAGGGAATTTCATCCATTCTGGGGGCGAAAGTTTTTAGTCTGTCCAAAGCACGGAAAACTCGCCAAGCCGAGAAAAATCTTGATTTTCGGCAGATGCTATGCTTCTCCGCGGGAGCCTCGTAGTTGCTTTCCGTCGAGATGGTTGCGTAGTGTCATTGAGTTTGTATGCAGTGATTGCATTGGTGGTAGAGTTGTTCTTTTGTCGTTTATCCTTAACAGTCACCTGCCTAACTCGCTCGCACAAGTCCTTTGAGCCTCTGATGGTTCTGGAACCCGTGAATGTGGAACAGTTTCTGGCAATGATTCCTTTTCTGATCTTTAGAGAAATTGCATCAGCAGCCTCTATCTTCCCTTTTCGCATCAGTCCATTTTTTCTTCACAACAGCAGCTTGATATCTGGTGTGATATACGAAGGGCCGCGACCTGTTACTGTGATGTTCCTGATTGGGTAGAACCTATCCAGCAATCTCTGCTTCTGCAGGTAGAAACGGTCGAACGACTACTGCAGCGATGGTGGGGTGGCTCCGCCATCCACGTCGAATATGGAGTCACTGTTTTTATCCTCCTCTCGCCGCGTTTTTGAGTAAGCTGCCAAGTATGCAGCATGCTGGGCTGGCCTAGTATAGATGCATTACTAGTTACTAAATCAAAAGATAAATGTTAATTATATAAAAAATAACAGAAATACACGCGAACAAAGTTTTGAGTGTGGTCGGCAGCTTACAAAGCGCCATGTTGAATATACTACTTTTTGGAGAAATAGTTACCAACACTGAAATTCATACATGCAGTAGTTTTATACCAAATGGACTTGGAAACAAGTTCCTTGAACAGTAATCTTATAAAGAAACAACATTATAAAAATTCAAAGGTATAAGAATAAAAGAAAAAGATACTAATAAATAGTCTATACAAAAATTGGAAGACACTGAATTACAGAGCCAATAAAAAAATAATACATTATCTTTATCCATGTGGCTGAGGGAAGTGAATGCTGTAGCAGCATGAGGCAATGTGGTGGCCCCCCAAATATTTGGAGATGTTTCCTTGGCAACAGGAAATGTTGAATCATTGTCATCAGGGTTAGTGTACCATACTGTGCTCGATGCTTTCTGCTTGTTGAACACCTTTGAGCTTCCTACAACACGTCTCCTGCATTTGTTTAAAAAAATACATTTGTTACTCAACTTTTGCTAATAAACTTTTAAATTCAAACATTCTAGTCAGTTAGGCATGATAGTATAGTGGTAGAACCTTCTACTTTAACACTCAGAATCCTGGGTTGAAACCCAGTCCATGTATATATACACAGTGTTGTTCGGTAACGAAGTAAAAGTAACGCGTTACTTTACTTAAGTACATCAGACGTACTTTTTGCCTGTAACTGAGTACAGATTATTTTCAGTACTTTTGCTTGTAACGAAGTAATATTTTCGGACTTACTTTTACTTCGTTACTTCTCCAGGACAAACCGTTACAAAGTACTGTAAAAAATTAATAAAACGACATAAAGTCTAAATCGATGTTGTATTAATTATCTATGATTATTAACGTATGCACTTCCGAACCCCATTTTACTTTTATGTTAGTAGTTAGTAGTATTGAAGCTTGTGGGTGGAGCTAAGATTTTCGCGGTCATACTTGTTTTGGTGTACAATAGATTGTTCGAGATTACTTACTATGGAATCTTCCAAAGGAGCGAACGTGAGCAGTGGTGGTGATGATAGGCGCGTAACAACAATGAACTTAATAAAGAACGCCCATGGCCATATTTAGTTAAAATGTTCAGATTTCAATCGATGGAAGCTAAAACGTTCAGGTTCACATGCTTGCTGGGCAAACCTAAAGTAAAGTAATTATGTGTTCAGCATTCCACAATTATCCGTCAAACTTGAAAAAACACGTGATACGCGTGCATTCAGCGCATGTATCGAAATACGAAAAATTGACAAAAAGGCACGTAAAAATAGAATTTTTCATTAGTTTGCGTGTTACCAATTAGTTTATCAGTTTTATCAACGCAGTAGCGTTTGAAAGACGATGGAATTATGATCAAATAGAGTTAGATGATTGATGAATGACAATTACAAAAATCGGCTTCAGTACTTCTACTTCTTACTTTAAAAGTAACTTTAAAGTGCTGTTGCTTTTTACTTTTACTTAAGTACATTTTTTAGCAAATACTTTTACTTTTACTTAAGTAACTTTTTGAGGTGTTACTTGTACTTTTACTTAAGTACTGAAACACAGTACTTTTTCCAACACTGTATATACATACATACGCAATAACTCGTGTCTGGTGGAGCAACATTTGCACTCCGGTTTTGACAAAGTTCAGCTAAAATAACCTACAACTCTTTCATTGTCGTCATCAAGTTGACTTAATACTGCTCCTATTCTCTCATTAGTTGCATCTGTGTCTAATACAATTTCTTTTTCAGGAATTGGACATCACACAACCAGTGTCAAACTTAAGGCACTCTTTAACTGTTTTAATGCTTGTTGACATGACTATGTCCAATCAAATGGTGCACTCTTATCTGTAAGCTTATATAATTCCTTTGCAATGCAGGAAAAATTAGCCACAAAAAGTCGATAATATGTGCACAAATCAAGAAAGCTTCTTAATTCCTGAGAATTTCTCGGAACAGGCAAATGGTTAATCGTTTCAATCTTCTCAGAATCGGTACCTACGCCTCCAGCAGAGAGTATGAGACCAAGATATTTCACCTTGCTTATTAATAGTAAACACTTCGCCAGATTTAGCTTCATGCCAGCATTCCGGATCCTATAGAAAACACTCCCAAGATTGTGTAGACGTTCTTCAACCATTTTTCCAACTACAATAATGTCATCTAAAAGCTTGATCTCGAACTACAATGTAGTTTGAAGTTTTCCAACAGATTACTGGAGATCCTTTGCAGAATAAGGCTACTAAAACTGAAGCTCAATCTATTACGAAAGCTTTGGCAAAGCTGGACACAGTTTTTCTGACAGCATTTTGGAGCTGTGTTAAAAAGAGAATAAACATGACCAGTATGCTTCTCCAGTCTGAAAAAGCCGATCTGGGCTCTTCCGTGAGTTTTCTCCAGTCTCTGAGTGAGTTTGTCGGAATGCTACGTGAAAAAAACAAGTTTGATGAGTTTGTTGAACTAGGAAAGAAACTGTCTAGAACTTTACAGTTCACTGAGAAACAAAAAAAGTACTTCCAACGAACAGCAGATTACCTAAGTGCTGAGTGTCACTTTGTCTTGCTCTGAAGAATTCAGAATATCCACTTTCCAGTTGATTATTGACTCTCTTCTTCTCGACCTGGACAGGCAAACCAAAGCCTACTCAAAAGTGGACAAGCTGTTCTCATTCTCGCGGCACACTGATGTGGAAGCACGAGTTTCTCTCAATGGAGTGGTAGATTTCTACTCAAGAGATTTGGAGAGTCTGGGCCAATTTGGGAATGAATGGTTCCAGTGGAGATCACTGCTCAAGAATCTCAAGTTTACTTCCTGCGCACCTCCAGAGATGCTGAAATTAATGCTGCTGAATGATTTCAGTAATGCCTTCCCAAACACCTACATTCTTCTTCGTCATTACTTGTCACTGCCTGTGATGAACTGTGCCGGTGAACGATCTTTCAGACACCTCAAACACATCAAATCTGCTCTGAGGTCAACACAGACTAAACATCCTATCATTCTTAAACATTGAAAGTGATGTACTTCAAGAGTTGGAATTTTCTGAAGTTATTCACGCATACAGTTCAGCTAAATCTTTGGCTTGGAATTGAAACATTAAAGTCATAATTTGTCAATTTTATAATGGGGGCTTCATTTTTCTCAGTGCGCCAGGGCCTCCATATATGTTAATCCGGCCCTGGTTCCCGGTAAAGATCTATTGTCAGTAGCGCCAGAACTGGCCAAAAATAAAACGTTTGAAGAAATAGTTGAAAAGAAAAATATTTAATAAGAATCAAATTCGAATAAACATTATAAACTTAAAACTAATAATTAAATAATTTTGTTACTAAAATGTAGGCGTTGCGTCAACCGCTCCACGATGACATGCAGCTTGCTAAAACACGATGGCAATGCTTATATGCTGTAACGAAAATAAAACGAAGTATTTGTTTCAATCATCTTTTAAAAAGTTTTTAAAAGAGATAATTTTCCACTTAATTTTTCTCTTAGAAAACTATTTTTAAGATGTGTGATAAATATCAACTATTTCATTTGATAAATCTTAACAATAACTAGTTATATTTAACCAGCACTTGACACACGTTTCGCAGAGAAGCGTGTGAGTTAATACATATTAATAGTAAAAATAGTCGCACTCAAATTGCACTCTAAGCTCAAAAACAACATCAAAGTGCTAATATAGTAATAACTTTACGCACGCTTCGCAAGCGAAGTGTGTAAGTTTTTCAGCCAGTCATAGATGATTTTTCACTTGGAAACGTTTAGAAATAGTCTTCTCTTTGAATGGCTGAATTTGAAAAAAACACCTACGAAAAAAAACCTGTATTGGCTGATAATGAAAAAAACCACCTACAAAGAAAACCACCATCAAAGGATGATAATGAAAAAACCGCCTACGAAAAAAACCAAATAGGCAGACAATAAAAAAAATCGACTACGAAAAAAACCTCGGTGATTTATTTATTTTCAACTTGTTAATATTGAGTGATGACATACGCTCAAAACTTGGAAAAACAACCCGGCGAACTTCGGAGATTTATTTATTTTCAACTTGTTTATATTGTGTTATGACATAATCTCAAAATTTGGAAAACCCCGCTGAAGTAGGATACTTTGGTGATTTGTTTTTTTTTTTAATTTGTTTATAATGTGTGATGACGTAATCTCAAAATTTGGAAAACCCTGCCGAAGTAGTATACTTTGTTGATTTGTTTATTTTCAACTTGTTTATATTGAAAGATGACGTATGCTGCTTTATATATATACGCAAAGCGTTGAACTTTCGCGGCTAATAACTTTTTATTTAAACATTTTATTTTATTTATTTATTTTATTTTATTTATTTCAGACAAGGTCAAAGGGCTATCAGCCGCTTACATGAACAAGTAGTAACATTAAAAGCAAAAAAAATTGATAGAGCAACAGAGCTAGACTACAAAAAAAAGGCAAACAAATTAAAACTTAAAAAGAAAAAATTGATTAGTCATTCCATTGTTCTAAGGCACCCGAAATCTGAGAAATTGATTAAAGTTAAGTAGATGGACTGATGAGTTGAACCTGGTTAAAGTTGTGGAATTTACAACATCAGCTGGTAAGGAATTCCACGGTTTTACCACACGGTTGCAAAAAAAGTGTTTTGAGGTTTCACATCGGAATTTGGTAGTTGTCAATCTGTGATTGTGTCCTCTGGTTCTGGAATAATTTGAATTGATGAGAGGTATTGTGGTTTGAGTGAGGTTATTTTTAATTTTGAAGCAAAGCGTGAGGTCAGCCAGTAATCGACATTTCTCTAAAGAGTGTAATGTAAGTAGTTTAAGTCTTTGCATATAAGGATAAGGAGTCAGAGCAGGAATGGCTTTGGTAAATCGCTTCTGAATTCTTTCTATCCTGTCTATAAGTGATTTCTTGTGAGGATTCCAGACAGGAGAGCTGTATTCCAGTATTGGCCTAACATATGTACAGAATGCTTTTATTAGAATGTTTTGGTCTCTTCGGCACCGATTATTTTTACCGATACCGATTATGCCGATTACGTCAATAATCGGCCCGATTATGCGTACGCCGATTAATCGGGCCCAGTCTTAATTGATATACGGTCCGATGTTTTATTCGATAACTTTTTTATTTATTAACTTTGAGAAGCGAAAGTTATATTGTTGGATTTGATATTGAATTATCTAAAAACAAGCGTCTCGGATATACCCAGGGCAGCAGTTTAAAACAAATTCAATTTTTTCAAAGAAGAGCCAATGTTGATATTATGCGATTTTCGACGGAAAATCGTCGTTTTTCGCTTATAACTTTTTTATTTGTTGAACCGAAGACAATCCAAATATACCATTCGATTTCATTTTTTATACCCCATCCAACAATGTATAGCATAGTCCCAGGGTAAGCATTTTTTTAATTAGCATTGCCAGCCTCGAGGCTAACTTCACACACGTGCACTAGCATGACTAGCAGTTCCCGGCGCTGCTGGGGTATTATATTAATTAATTGATATACGAAGTAGCGCCCTAATAATGTTATACATTTACATTTTTATTTATTTAAAATCAGCTTTAAATAGTATTTGCGTACTGAGAAAGACACCCACAAACAAACAAATAACAAGTAAATTAAAAACGAATTTTTAAAACCAATGCTCTTATATGTAATTAAGACACAAATTTTGCAATCAATTTTTTCTTATATTACTCTTTTATTTTATATTAAATTCCTAAATAAAAAATATAATAAACATATATATATATATATATATATATATATATATATATAAAATCCTCAAGAAAATTAACTAAATTAATTGACTTATTGTAAAACTAATAATTGAATATTGCATTGTCTTCTATCTTGAGCATGTATGCAAAATTTGAAAAAAATCTATCATCAGGAAGTGACTCAAAAATTGATTGCAAGATTTGAAACAGAGAAACAGACAGAGAAACAGAGCCGACGAGTTAATAAAAGCATTGGTAATAAAAATTGCAAGTTGAATAAAAGTTTGTAAAAAAAATACTAACATAACAACCACTTTGACTTGTATTGGGTAATCCCGTAGAATGCGGGTAAAAACAAAATAAGTATGGCTGTAACTTTTGATTGACATGCCTAAATGCGATTATTTTTCGTAGGTGAAAATTTTTGCAAGCACTAAATCCTGTCGTGCGATGGGTAGGAAGTAGACCTCCTAGCCGCCGCCGGCCGCCGCCGAACTTTTCACAGCCGCCGTAAATCAGCCGAAAAAAATTACGGTTAGCCGGCGGCCAGCCGAAAACGGTACGCCGAAAATCCGCTATAAGATTTCCGAACGCCAGCTTAACCTAGACCTTTTTTGTATTAGTTATGTTTGACTCATTATAAAACTAATTTTCAATGTAAAAGTGCAAAATCAACTATTATGTATACATTGGTGTGCAATGTTTAATTTCCTGAATTTCTTTCTGAAATCAATTATGTTGTCTAATTTTCATTATATTATCTTTGCTTTACTTATTATCGCTACTGACAGACGCTTTAAAATAGGAATAAATTTATGTATCACAATTCTTTTCTCATGTTAATCTATATATATAAAATAACATGTCCTGACTGACTGACTGACTGATGACTGACTGATAATCAACGCCGAGCTCAAACGCCTCATCCTAGGAACGTGAAATTTGGAACTTATATTACTTTTATAGCGTGAACATTTAAAACGGGCTGGGCTAATTTGTCGACGGGCCGAGCCGAGACCTAAAAAAATGATCTCTACTATGGATGCACGGTTCAAACTCTCTAATTTCCTAACGATCGACAGGCGAACGCTCTGCCACCAGTGCCTCAAAAAATAACGATATAAGTGTTTCACCATTTTTTAAAACTTTGGTTTCCATGACTTCAAATGTGGGGTCAAAATAAAGTAGCTGAGCCAAGCCGTTATTTTCGGGTCTTCTTACGGGCCAGGCTAAACCTTAAATCAAGGTGGTACGGGCCGAGGTTTTTCACTAAGCATATAGTCATTTTTGTAATTTTAGGGTCTTCAGACGGGCCGGGCCAAACCTGAAGTCAAGGTGGGACGGGCCAAAGTTTTTCATCAAGTACATAGAATTTCTAGGCCTGTAGAAACGGGCCGGGCCCAAATTAGACGGGCCGTGCCGGGCTAGGAATTTTGGTTTTGAAACGGCTGGGCCAAGTTGTCGACGGGCCGAGCCGACACTTATTATAGATGCACGGTTCAAATTCTCTAATTTCATGCGAGCGAAGCCGCTACGGGCACTGCTAGTAGTTAATAATTAGATATTATAGATAATTTAGTTTGTAATAGTTTGTAATTCGATATATTATAGATAAGTAATATTTTTTGTTAACTTCAACCGACGTCGACCGTTCAGATTGTTTTTATACATGACAATTTTAAATTTGCAATGTAAAAAAAATTTTTCATGTTATTTTTATGATGTAATTTTGTTTATCATATGACATTTTTGATGATTTAATAAACTTTTATGACAATTGCTATTAATTTGATAATTTATATATTGGTAATAAATTTTGAACTTTATTAACTTTAGTATTTAATTTTATATTAAATTTTAGCCTAATTTAAAATAATTATCAGCCACAAATTTGAATCATGAGCCGGATAATTTAAAATTCAAGCCGAATAATAATTTTACGCGTAAATTCGGCTAATCCGGATATCAGCCGAAATATTTGTTCAGCCAGCCTCAAACATAAAAAAATTCGGCTAGGAGGTCTAGTAGGAAGTGGAGATGGGAATCGAACCGAACTTTTCGAAATCGAACCCACATTTTAGCATTTTGAACCGAACTCGAACGAACCCAAATTTTTAAATTATATATATAAATAAATAATAGTCAAATTGTAAAGCGCCAGTAGCGGAGCTTCAGAGGCGCGCGTGATCTTGTCCGAATGCCTTTGAAAAAAGATAAGTCTTTAAATGTTTTTTGAACGACGTCAGACATGGTGATGATGTGATTGGGCAGTGAATTCCAGATGGCTGGGGAGCTGTAGCTGAATGATCTATTGGTGAGTTTTGAGTGGCTAACCGGTTGGTAAAGTGAGAGAGAGTTAGAAGAACGAAGTTGTCTATTGTTGGTCCTAATGGTGATGAGTTTATTTAAGTAAGGTGGGTTATTAGTGCTGAAAATTTTGTAGGTTAGTAGTGATATCTTGAAAATAATTCTATATTCTATTGGAAGCCAATGAAGTTTGCGGAGATGAGAAGAGGAGGAAGTGACAGTAGATGAGTTTGTGGTGACTTTGGCGAGTTGATTCTGAACACGTTGAAGTTTATTTAAGCAAGTCGATGATGTTCCGTAGAGCAGAGAGTTGCAGTAGTCCAGTCTATATGTGATTAGGCTGCGTGCAAGGGTGGTAGCAGTCTCAGTAGAGAGTAGGGGGCGTACGTGTTTCAGGGCCTGTATATGATAGTTACAGGCCTTTATAGTCGAAGATATGTGACGGTCGAAGCGTTGATGGTTGTCAAGGGTGACGCCTAGCAGTTTAACGTGTGAAGATATAGGAAGGGTGGCGCCCGCGATATCTATTGAGGTTAATTCTTTAAATTTAATGAGTTGCAGTGGTGAGCCAAAGATGATTATTTCAGACATGGTAGGGTTTAACTGTAAAAAGTTTAAGCGGTGCCACTGTTGAATTTTGTGTGTGCAGAGTGTAAGAGTTTGGATCATGTTTGGTGAGTCTTCACAAGAGAAAGCAGTGAAAAGACGTGTCGTCAGCGTATTGGTGGAAAAAGACGTTTGATTGTTTGATGATGGCGCAAATAGGTGTGGTGTATGTTGTGAATAGAAGAGGTCCCAGGACAGAGCCCTGGGGAACACCCGCGTCAAGGGCAGAAAATGCAGAAGAGTGTTTGCCCATTTTTATGAATTGTTTTTTGCTATTGAGGTATGAGGAGATCCATGAAAAAGCAGAACTAGTAACGCCAAACTCGTCGGCAAGTCTGGTAGTGAGGATGTCATGACGAATGGTGTCGAAAGCGGCCGAGAGATCGAGGCAGACCAACGCAACAGCTTTATGGTTGCCACAGTTTTGTAGCATAAAATCAAGTACGTGAAGTAAAGCTGTTTCCGTGGAGTGACCGGAACGATTGTAGTTTTGTGTAGTTGCATGATGAGGTTATGTGAGGTCCTAATTATTTCAGTACAATTCTCTCGAGTAGTTTTGAGATGGTGGTGAGGTTTGATATGGGTCTGTAGTTGGATGGGATGGAAGGGTCGAGGTTGTTCTTTTTTAGTATGGGTGATCTTGTATGATTGAGGGAAAATTCTTTGTGATAGTGACTCGTTAACAAGTTTGGTAATGAAAGGAGATAATGAGCTGGCGTGTTTTTTTCAGAATAGGGGTTGGTATTTGGTCTAGCGGAGATAATTTATTTGTGATAGAGTAGATGAGTTTAGTGACCGGATATTGTAGATGGGGTGAAAGAGGATAGTGTAGGTCCAACGTAGGGTCTGTGTAGTTGAGAAATAGTTAACGGCAGTGTTGTTAAAAGGGATGTTGATATTTGATATGGAGCTGTGGATCAATTTGATTTTATCTATGAAGTACGAGTTGAATGAATTGGCGAGTTTGTTACAGTCAGTGTCGGTGATGTGTGGAGTTGTGCTACGGTGAAGCAGGTTGTTAGCAACTTTCCAGAGCTGCTTGGATAAGTGAGCAGCACTGTCGAGCTGCTCCTTAATGTGATCAGACCAGGATCTGAGGATAGCCTCACGTGCACATTCTAGGCTTCAAGGTAGTTATTTTTATCTGCTTTGAGTTTAGATTTTGAAAACACTCTCTCAAGACGACGACATCTTTTTTTAGCCTGGCGAGCAGAACGAGACAGAAGCTCAAAAGGAACACATCGAGGACGTAACGCGCGAGTGTTCTGAAGTTCTCCGATCGGCATTTGAAGCTATGAAGAAAATTGATGCGGCCCCACTCCAGAGCAGGTTCAAATTGTGGTTACTTCAGTTTGTTCTATTACCGAGATTGCTTTGGCCTCTATCAATTTATGAGATGAGCTTACCATTAGTAGAAAAGCTAGAAAAGAGGATGAATACATTTACAAAGAAGTGGTTGGGTCTGCCCCCAGGATTTACTTCGGTAGCTTTGTACAGCAAGACTGCCAAACTGAGTTTGCCACTGAAGTCTTTGGTTGAGGAGTTTAAGATAAACAAGATCCGTACGCAACTAATGCTGGATAACTCTTCGGATCAAAGAATTGTAGAAATGGGACCTCTTGTAAAGTCCGGAAAGAAATGGGTAGCCAGAAAGGAGATCACAGAAGCTGAAGCCTCTTTACGTTGGACAGAAAGAGTTGGGGCAGTTCAATATGCCGCGTCACCGGGGTCAAATCTGGGAGTACTTTGAGGAAAAGACGGTCACGCAGAAAGTCAATGACAAGGATGTAGAAGTAAATCTTGCCAGATGCAAAGACTGCGGGAAACAGTATCATTTTAATTTAATCTTAGTAATCTCAATCTCAGTAATCTGCAATCTATTTCTATCTCCATTGGTTTATCCACTTTCACTATTGAATTGCCTAAAAATGTCGTTCTTTTGGTGTGCTAGAAGGTTTTCTACTTTTCAATTACTTGAAAAAATAATTTTAACTTTTCTTTTCATCGGCAAGTAAAATCATTTAATTAAATTGATAAACTACCGCATAATGCATACTAAATAAGGTAAATAAATACTTACTATCGGCGGTAGCGTTTTATTTAGAATCTAAATTTAGACAAATAGATGTACCGAAACTAAACAAATGAAACTTATTTCAAGTTGTAAAAAAAAATTAAATTTGGTAAATTTTTATAAATTTTGAAATTTTTTAATATTTATATATTTTTTTCAATGAATTCCTTTAATGTAGTTATTAATATTGTCTGTCGCGTATAGTTCATCATTCTATGTTATCTCGTTTCATTCGAGACAAAATTTCCACTTCAGTCGAGATCCCGATATTGTATCGTATCGTATCGATATCGTATCGTTATTGTTCGAGGCGTCTCGTATCGTATCGTTTAATTCGAGGCAAATTTCAGAAATCGTATCGTTTCGTATCGTTCCAAAAAAATAACGGGACGCAGAAGCTTAATAATTACTGCATGAAAGGCCATAACATGAAAAAATGGCTAGCCTCCAGGTTCTTTAATTGTGTTGCTAAAAGTATGGTAAAAGAAATCACCAACAAAGTCGCTGACCACACAACCAAAAAAATGAAAAATAGACAAACTTAGCAGCAAGGCTAAATAAAACTTGAACTTTTGAGAAATAACTGTATTAATATAATTTTTTTAATTAATTAATTATTTATTTATAATGTTCTTATTTATTTTCTATTCTTGCGTTTTTTCATAATAAAAGCTATTCACACACACACAGCCTTACATTAACTGGGCGTATATGCTCTCTTATCATTGGGATCATCGCAACTGATCCCAGGACAACTGATCCCAGGACTACTGATCTCAGGACAACTGACCCCACTGACAACTGATCCCATATCTGCATCATTTTATATTTCACTGTTTCTGCAATCAATAAACTAATATTAACATACATAATTTCCGATTTCTGTATGTATGTATGTATGTATGTATGTATGTATGTGTGTGTGTATGTGTGTGTGTATGTATGTGTGTATGTATGTATATGTTTGGACGCTGTAGTGATGGTCTTAGTCATGGACTCCTAAATAAGCCGATAATAATTAATGTTGGAGTTTCTTCATGAATTCATATCTTCGAAAGAAAACAACTTCTGAAATGAGCTAACACTCTATTATTGTTGGATTGGCATGGTTATATTTTTCATTATGAACTTCGCACAGAAAGGAGTGAAATGATGAAAAGTAATACGAACTTGTCACTTTCATTTCGGCTGTGTATCGTGCGCTTATACTAAATATTATTTCTCCATTTACTAACTGTTGTTTTAATTCTCATGGCTTCATTTAGTGACTCTCAGCGAAACGGGCGCAAGTTGCACTATAAAAAATTCATATAAGTTAAACATCTGGCCAACGAAACAAAAACTACTTGGCGATGCAATCGTTTCAAGACTGTTCCAATAATTTCCTTGAGTAAAAGTGACAATAGATATTAGACACTGATTAATCTTACTGGAGTAGCCAGTATCATTATCACCACCACCGTTGTCGTATGCAGCCGGCCATCGTAAGCTGGCTACGTAAGCATCATCAGTATCATCACCACCACCATTGTCGTCAAAAAATGAGTTGCTTATATGATCCAGTGTTGTTTCAGTTAAGCGTAACTTTAACTGAATTTGGTCTAATAACTGAAAAAAGAGATTTAAGTTAAGTACTAACTGAAACTGTTACTGAAAAATAATTTTAACTTTAATTGTAATACTAATAGTAAAAAAAAGTAGTAACTGTAATACAAACTGAAAAAAAAATGTTTTCGGAAAATCCAATACAGAAATGCGTCAAAATTTTATTTCTTTGTTTATATTTGGTAACCGGACCCACTCGTGTCTTTTATCTCTACTATGATTTGCTTTTTCGTCGCTTTATTTGCATTTAACGACGTATGAACAATGTTAAAAATAAATTCTGGCCGAAAACAAGAAAATGGAGTTTGGCGTTATTTAAGTTACGAACTTATTTAAGTTACTGATAAAAGCCGGTGCAACGTGTGGGAGAAAAAGATTCGAAAGCTCACGTGGTCGAAACTTGCGTAGCTCTGTTGAAAAGTAAATCATCTAAGTCATAGACATAAGGAAGTGGCAAAAGAACTTGAGGTTTTGGAGACAAATCGCAAAAAGCTAAAGGCCAAGCGCAAACTAATGGAAAATGATATAGGAAACACGGTTAACCAGAATAGCGCACAGACTACTTTGCCTGCTTTTATTAACCAAAAAAGAATGGAATTCAGATGCACAAGTAGTGAAACTGAGACAGCGTTTGCTTAGTAATATCAGTACTGGGTTATATTAATAACTGTTATACTAACTGTAATAGTAACTGAAAAAATTATTAACTCTAATATTAACTGGAAAAAATGAAAAAAATTAACTTTAACTGTAATACTAACTAAAAAATATTAAATTGGCTAACTTTAACTGATAGGTACTCTAACTGAAAAACCCTAACTGAAACAACACTGATGGGATCAGTTGTCCTGGGATCAGTAGTTGCCTAGGCTAGAGCCGGGCTAACTTTCCAGTCAGTATATCTAGAATTCCATGCACAGGCATGTGTATGTGCAGAGGATTTTTTTAATATGTGGCCTTTGAATTGAATAAACAGTTTTTCAATTGACTTGTGTTTAGTTACATCTGAAATATAAGGAGGTTGCAAAAAAAATTAGAATTATTACGAATTCAAAACGAATTGGTAATAATAATAATTAAAACTAAACTGAAATTAAAATTATTGAAAAATTCAAAACTAAAACGAAACGGTAATAATAATTCCTGATGCAAAATTAAACTGAAATTAAAGTTATTGAAAAATTCAAAAATAAAACGAAACGGTAATAATAATTCAGGTTGCAAAACGAAACTGAAACTGAAACTAAATTTATTTTTGAAACTAATTAATCACTGTCTAGTAGAAAGTGGCCCAGACTCAATATAAGCAATGCTCCAGCTTAAAAATCTATTTTTATTGCAGAGATGTTGCAGTACTTATGGTGCAAGTATGAGTACGAGTATACTGAGGTCTCGAGTACAAGCAGTGGCGTAGCTAGGGCGGGGGCGGCCCGCCCCGGGTGTCACCCGTTTGGGGGTGACACCCAGCTGCGATTAAAAAAAACCTTACACAACCTCCATGAAATGAAACAACGGCTAAAAATTAAAAAAAATCTATATACATATCTAGGTTTTTCATATATTATCGCGGCCTCCTATGGAATGATCTATCTAGTTATTTTAATCTGTGACCCCAGACATCAACCATCTGTTAAAAAACTTTCAACAACGCATTGGAGTTCTCACTATGCTGCAATAAAAACACTAACAGAAAATTTTGATGAGGTCGAGGCGGCAATTTGGGAATTTTTTGATTAACAAGAAAATGTAGACACCAGAGGTGCTGCGCAAACCCATATAATTACCTGCTGTATGTAATTAAACTTATCTGTGTTACCTCTTTTTTTTTAATGATGTACTACTAAAGAAAATAAATTGCGCTCAGATTACATTGCAAAGTAAAAGCTTGAGTATTGATTAGTTAGCTATAAAATACTTCGTTTAATAGACTTCGTTTTTACACACTTTTACTTAACTTGACTTCTCTGTCTGTTTCTTTGTCTGTCTGCCTGTCTGTCTTTCTGTCTATCTGTCTGTCTATCTGTCTGTCTGTCTGTCGTCAAATTTTGCAATCGATTTTAAACTAACTTCCCGATGAGCTAGACATTTAAAAATTTAAACATACCTCCGAACTGATTAACAAAGCATTCAATCAAATTTTCGGATCGATTGGACAAAATTTAATTAAATAATTATTTGTAATATTTTCGTCGAACCATTTATTGTCTATGCTAATATGCTCGTTGTCAGGGATCGCTCTACAGGATCTTCTGACAAGTGTATCTTGCACCCGTTGACCTGTCTAGACTCTCAGTCTAGACAGGAACCTAGACATTGATTCTCAGACGTTCTTTTGCGCGTTTTCTGAGGCTATATATATATATATATATATATATATATATATATATATATATATATATATATATATATATATATATATATATATATATATATATATATATATATATATATATATATATATATATATATATATATATATATATATATATATATATATATATATATATATATATATATAGCGATTTGAACCCCGCCAGGACAGAGCTAGCTATTTAGTATTGGGCAAAGTCCTGCGTGTTTTGTATTTGATTTTTTTTATTAACTGCGCTTTAATAAAGTTTTTTGTTGTCGTTCTGAGTTGTCTTTTTTTCCTGGTGTTCACGTCATTCCTGCAGGGAAGACTGTGACACTCGTTGTTTATGTAACAGATTGTGGCCTACACAATCGATTATATAAACATGTGTTTTTAAAAAACTTTGTTTTTTGCTTCACTTGTTATATTAAAAAAAACGGGATCATATTGTAGAAAAATCAATAGGTTTTATTGCAAAAAAAATCAAAGAAATACGACATTCCATAGAAAAAAGAATTTGTCGTAAAAACGAATGGCCGGTGAAAACGATGACAGCTGAAAATCAGAAAGATAGGCCTAAATCAGAGGTGGGCAAACTACGGCCCGCGGGCCGCATGCGGCCCGCCAAAGTATTTTATGCGGCCCGTTTAGAATTTTCGCTAAATTTTTGAAATTGTTATTTAGATTATCGGCTTCGATTTAAATAAATTATATTAACGTTTTTTTCTGTTGGTTGTTTTTACATAAAACTCACAACATCCCTATTCGCAACTGTGTTCGCTTAACCAAAAGTTAGTTTTGTTTACATTTTGAAAGGTTTTAAACATTGTAATTTGAAAGTGAATAGAATAAGCGTTGATTTAACCATGAGTGCCGCCAAGAAAAGAAAAATTGAGGACGAATGTCGTGTTTTTAATGAAGATTGGACTGATAAGTACTTCTTCGCAAATGTTAGGGACAAGGCTGTCTGTTTGCTGTGCCATGAGTGTGTGAGTGTCTTTAAAGAGTATAATTTAAAAAGACACTACCAAACAAAACATTCCTTGTTCTTCATAATTACTATGATAGTAACAATAAACTTTTCTTGAAATGATTATTAATAATAAAATCTTATTTTTGTTCACTTTTTTGTTTCAGTTCATATTCTAAATGTGAAATAAAACGAGAAATACATGAGACTTTCAAACTTGTAAATTTTTATTAAAATAGAGAAAATATATATGCGGCCCGCGATAACAAAAAAGTTTTCAATGTGGCCCTCCGTAGAAAATGTTTGCCCACCCCTGGCCTAAATACTGATTCAGTATAGAGGTTCGAACTAGATCAAAATCTATTGAAGATGTAGCTTCATCGTTCTAGGTTATCCAGACAAATACTTTGTTCTCGGCAAACAACGAGGAGTTGAAATTATCTATATAAAATTTAACCGGCTTATATATGTTGAAGTATCAGAAACAGAACTACTCCTAGATATACCAATGGCTGAGATGTTTAAAAGCAGCTAATGTTACAGTGTCTGATTGAATATCAGTAGGCTTTTTGAAATTCATCGTGGAATGGGATTTACAGAATCCCTTCAAAATCTTATCATAGCAATAAAGTTATTTATGACAATTTGCTCATCTGTTGCTTAGTGCAAGAGGAGTTTTAGTAAAATAATCGAAAACTACTTACAGTCAACAATGTTAACGAACAAACAAAAGGTAACACAAAGCATTAATTTTGAGGATGTGATTTCCGAGTTTGCAGCTGTCAAAGCTAGAAAGAAGAGATAATAGAAAAATTTTTGACTATCTTCAGATTTTTTTTAGTATCTTTAAGAATTTATTAATGATAGAAAAGAAAGACTGCAAACTGAAGATAGTCAAATTCAGTCCCAATCCAATTAAAGCAAATGTTAAAAAATAAGTTTATGATATGTATAAACATATAAATATATAGGCATATAATAGATTGAGACTAAATGTTTGTTCACTTTTTTGTTTCAGTTCATATTCTAAATGTGAAATAAAACGAGAAATACATGAGACTTTCAAACTTGTAAATTTTTATTAAAATAGAGAAAATATATATGCGGCCCGCGATAACAAAAAAGTTTTCAATGTGGCCCTCCGTAGAAAATGTTTGCCCACCCCTGGCCTAAATACTGATTCAGTATAGAGGTTCGAACTAGATCAAAATCTATTGAAGATGTAGCTTCATCGTTCTAGGTTATCCAGACAAATACTTTGTTCTCGGCAAACAACGAGGAGTTGAAATTATCTATATAAAATTTAACCGGCTTATATATGTTGAAGTATCAGAAACAGAACTACTCCTAGATATACCAATGGCTGAGATGTTTAAAAGCAGCTAATGTTACAGTGTCTGATTGAATATCAGTAGGCTTTTTGAAATTCATCGTGGAATGGGATTTACAGAATCCCTTCAAAATCTTATCATAGCAATAAAGTTATTTATGACAATTTGCTCATCTGTTGCTTAGTGCAAGAGGAGTTTTAGTAAAATAATCGAAAACTACTTACAGTCAACAATGTTAACGAACAAACAAAAGGTAACACAAAGCATTAATTTTGAGGATGTGATTTCCGAGTTTGCAGCTGTCAAAGCTAGAAATAAGAGATAATAGAAAAAATTTTGACTATCTTCAGATTTTTTTTAGTATCTTTAAGAATTTATTAATGATAGAAAAGAAAGACTGCAAACTGAAGATAGTCAAATTCAGTCCCAATCCAATTAAAGCAAATGTTAAAAAATAAGTTTATGATATGTATAAACATATAAATATATAGGCATATAATAGATTGAGACTAAATGTATCCCCCCCCCCACCCCCCACTCAAAGAAAAACCAATCATATTTAAAAAAATTGCAGGGCCCTTGTCAGTAGCGTGCCGCCAATTTACACTAACTTTGAAGATTTTGAGAACGAAATTTATTAACTGATAAATAACAAGCAGGAACGTGTTTAAACTAATCGATTAGAGAAACAATCGCGTGGAAACAGTCACGTAGGACTTTCCCTCCTAAAAATATACAAGCAAACGTAGCCTTACACACAAACACGAACAGCAAGAGTTTCTAGCGAAGGAGAGAGAGAGAGAGCAGGAAGAGGCTCTCCCTTATATAAGGAAAAAACCCACCAAAAATAGCAATCGATAAACCAATATAAACAAATACAAAACATATTAATAGCTCCTTAAATCTCGATCGCGAAGACATCAGATTTTCACTACTTATAAACATATATATAAACTATAATCCACGAGATTTATTTAATTAATTATTCGGTAGATTTCTCAATATATTAAAAAATATACACCCCTATTAATTGCGGGAAAAAATACGCGCTCCGATTGGCTCGTTAACACAAAGGATTACAAAAAGTTCGACGTGGCCCATGGAAGATACTAAATAATACTATAAATGAAATATAATAAAAAGGAGGGGGGGTCCAGCACTGACAGCCCTCCAATTTGACTTGAGCCCCCCTAGTTGCACCGTTGCAGACAAACGAGGCTAAAGTTCATACGAGCTTGATCGGATGGACCGAAGGCACTATAAAATTAAAAAATATCAGTAAAATATCAGTATATATATATATATATATATATATATATATATATATATATATATATATATATATATATATATATATATATATATATATATATATATATATATATATATATAACTAAAATACCACTTACTGACTGACTGACTCATCAGGAAATCGCAAAAACCACTGAACGGATTGTAATGAAATTTGGAACATATCTTTTTCTTGAATTAAATGTTAACGAAAATTTTTGTTTATTTAATTATAATTTTATATAACTACATATTTACAACTGAAATTCAACCGAATACGTTATTTACTGAATCTTGGTTATTTATTTTCAATAGTTGCGGTAATTGGTAATTGCGTAATAGAATTCATATTTAGTTTACGTAACAACGTTTGAAGGTTTCAAGCAAGGTTTAGCCAGTTTTAGTAAATCTATTTTACGTTTTGAAGGGCTAAAAGAAGTTAGGAAAGAATGAAAATGAAAAAAATGAGCGAGAACGGGAACAGGAGATCAAGCGTGAGCGGGAACTGGAGAGCAAGCGTGAGCGGGAACGGGAAAGCAAGCGTGGGCGGAAACAGGAGAGCAAGCGTAAGCGGGAACGGGAAAAGCGTCCGGGAACGGGAAAACGACTGGGAACGGAAAAGTTACCGGGAACGGGAAGACAAAGGGAGTGGAAAAGCGACCGGGAGCGAGAAAGCGGCCAGGAACGGGAAAGCGGCAGGGAACGGGAAAGCGACCGGGAACGGGAAAGCGACTGGGAAAGCAAGCGGGGAAGAAAAACCTCGGGCAACGCCGAGCACCCCCGCTAGTATATGATATAACTAAGTATATATAATTCAAAATGTATGAAAAATAATATGTTTAACAACTATATATATATATATATATATATATATATATATATATATATATATATATATATATATATATATATATATATATATATATATATATATATATATATATATAAATATATATATAAATGAATGTTTGTATGTATGTATGTATGTATGTATGTATGTTTGTATATGTTTTATGCATTGCTACACCATTCATCCGATCGTAATGAAATTTTCACACAACCTTGTGTTATATCTTTATTATTCTAATTAAATGGTAATAATATAATCTACCTAAGTGGTTGCTAACACTTACTAGATCTTTTCTGGTTATAATATTCTTAATATAAATTTGTTTGTTCATGATATGATTAAGAAGGAAATAGAATAAAAACTCTTATATATATATATATATATATATATATATATATATATATATATATATATATATATATATATATATATATATATATATATATATATATACATATATACATACATATATTTATATACGTTTATATATATATATTTATACAAACACATATATATATAACATCTCCCCTCTTTATAGAAAATCATATGATTTCCTACTGGGGTCCAGTACTATCCGTTTTGGAGGGTTGCAATAACGTTTAGGTCTTGCCTCCGGTTCTATTCCTGTTGGAATGTGTGACAATTCCTCCGTATTGGCTTCATAATCTATATGGCTCGGAACATGGTCTCCTTGTCTATTCTCTCCATCCTCATTCTCCGTAACCCATAGGATTGCGTTTATGTCTGGTTCCAACATCTCTTCCTCTTCTGGGAACACAATTCTTACCGGGGCTTTCTCTCCATCACTTTTATCTTGAAGGGGCACTGGCATGTCGAATGTCTCAAACATTTCTTTAAGTGCCCAATCTAAATTCCTTGGTCTTAATTGATTTGTATGCCTTTTTGTAATCCTTCTGTCAATCTCGACTTCGTAAACCGTTTTTCCAATTCTTTTTAAAATCTTTCCTGGTATCCATCTGGGATGGTTTGGATTTTTATAATCTCTAGCGTACACCGCATCTTGTTCTTTAAAAACTCTCGGTCTTGCCCCATTCCTTTCGTCAAACTGTCTCTTCATGCAAGACTTTTTTTCTGAATGCTTTTCGTCTTTTTTAGTACTTAGTTGTAAGTCTGATAGTGGTGTTCTAATTTGTCTCCCCAAAAAATTTTCTGCGGGAGATTTTTGATGTGGACTAGATGGGCATGGTGTAGATCTATAACACAACAAAAACTTTTGCACCAATTCCTCGGTAATTCCTTCACCTTTTAGCTTTTGTATGGTTCTTTTGAAAGTATCAACAAATCTTTCTGCTTGACCATTACTTTGTGAATGAAAAGGAGGTATTCGGATATGACTGATAAATTTTGACTGACAAAATCTTTCAAATTCCATAGAAGTAAATTGTGTTCCGTTATCTGATACCAATGTCTTGGGAAATCCATACCGAGCAAACATTCTGTTCAGCTCGCGAATTGTCGTTGTTGAGGTAGCCGCACTCATTTGTATTATTTCTGGCCACTTTGAATATGCGTCCACAACAACCAGAAACATTGAATTCTCCATTGGTCCCGCAAAATCAATGTGAATTCTCTCCCAGGCCTGTGATGGTTCAGGCCATGGTGACAACGTGTTTTTTATAGGCATTTTAGCCGCTTTTTGACCTGCATCACAGGTTTTCACCATACTTTCAATATCTCTATCGATTCCATGCCAATACACCGACTGTCTGGCCAGCATTTTTATTCTCGTAATTCCTGGATGACCCTGATGTAGCATCCTCAATATACGCTGTTGCAGTTTCTTTGGAATTATTGCTCTTACACCCATAAATAGAACGCCATCATGTAAAGTCAAATCAGTTGCTTTACTTTGCAATGCATTCCAGTTTGATCCAGGTTTAACTTTTGGCCAAAATCCTTTTTTAATGATCTCACTTAACTCTCTGAGTTCAGAGTCTTCTTCTGTCGTAATTTGAATATTTTTCTTACTAACAGGTAATTGTTTCATCGTATCCTCTTGTATCATTGTGATGTTTTCGTTTACACCTGCTATTATCAAATCCTCATTTCCTGTTGTTTTTTGGAATCAATGAGTTTTGATAAGGCATCAGTTTGACCAAAATTTGCTGTTTGTCGATATTCGATTTCAAAATCATAAGCTAAAAGTATCAGTTCCCATCTCTGTAGTCTGTTTGCTGCGTGTGCAGATATTCCTTTTTTTGAACCAAATACTGACAAGAGAGGCTTGTGATCGGTTAAAAGCGTAAACCACCTTCCATAAACAAATCTATGGAATTTTCTTACTGCAAACACTAGGGCTAAAGCTTCTTTTTCTATTTGGCCGTAATTCTTTTCTGCTTGGGTCAGCGCACGGCCTGCATGAGCGACTGTTTTTTCTGTTGATGAAAAACTTCGGCCTGTCCCACCTTGACTTCAGGTTTGGCCCGGCCCAACTGAACACCCTAAAATGACTAAATATCTATATACTTGGTGAAAAACCTCGGCCCGTCCCACTTTGATTTAAGGTTTGGCCTGGCCCGTGTGAAGACTCTAAAATAACGGCTTGGCCCGGCCGTGATAAACTGGACTTAGCTACTTATAACCGGCACAAAACTTCAAAATATAAATTTTTACATTGTAGCACTTACAGTTTTTGAGCAAATTTTCAAAAAAGTTTTCTTAGTGGATGCTTACGCAATAACGTTCCTAGGATGAGGCGTTTGAGCTCGGCGTTGATTATCAGTCAGTCAGTCAGTCAGTCAGTCAGTCAGTCAGTCAGTCAGTCAGTCAGTCAGTCAGTCAGTCAGTCAGTCAGTCAGTCAGTCAGTCAGTCAGTCAGTCAGTCAGTCAGTCAGTCAGTCAGTCAGTCAGTCAGTCAGTCAGTCAGTCAGTCAGTCAGTCAGTCAGTCAGTCAGTCAGTCAGTCAGTCAGTCAGTCAGTCAGTCAGTCAGTCAGTCAGTCAGTCAGTCAGTCAGTCAGTCAGTCAGTCAGTCAGTCAGTCAGTCAGTCAGTCAGTCAGTCAGTCAGGCAGTCAGTCAGTCAGTCAGTCAGTCAGTCAGGACATGTTCTTTTATATATATATAGATATATACACATACATATACATACATAAATGAGCGAAAACGGGAACGGGAAGCCAACTGAGAGCAAAATATAGAGCGGGAAAGGGAAAGCGACCGAGAACGGGAAAGCAACCGGGAGCGGGAAAGCGGGAAAGCGACCGGGAGCAGAAAAGCGACCGGAAACGCGACGGGAACGGGAAAGCGGAGAAGGAAACGGGAGCGAGACAAACATTAGAAAAACCTCTAAAAACGCTTGTGCCCTCGCTAGTCTTCAATATAATCTTTGGCGCTCTTGTAGCTGCCGGACGCGTCAGTTTATGTGCCACGTTTTTATCGACTTTAACCTCGGATAATATATTTTATAATCTTTCATTTGTCAATTAAACTTTTTTTTAAACTAAAGTCGTTTAAATCGATATCTAGTTTGCTTATAATAAATTGATTTAATCTTCATACTTGAAGCTATTTATGCATCAGCTGTGCAAACGCAGCCTTCTGCTAATTACTGATTTTGTTCTGTTTTTTTTTTTAACTTTTCTGCACCAATGAATTCTAATGGATTGCTGTTTAAGCTACTGATTTTTAGAAACTAACTTCTGTATCAACTATTGCCGTTATAATTGTTGGCGTTATTTTCTTAAAAGAGCGCCATGGTTTCCTTGGTTCCAGCTGCGCTGCTACGTCCAATCTCCGCACGTTATTCGTATACACGTGACCAGCTGCTACAGGCTAGAAGAAGCCAGAGGCTCTGTTTGCTCTCACCATCTACAATTTTCAACATATCTGAGCTTGGTTTGCGACGCCATCGTGCCTCTCGCGCCGGCAAATACAAACAGAGAAAAATTAAAATAATAAAAACGAGACGTCTACATTACAATCAACCATTGCGTCAAAAACTATTTGGTACACAGACTACTTGCCCGCGACTTATCGTTCCGTCGGGTTTCTCACTACATCCTGATGATAGACGCTCGAGCACAAATCTCATTTGTCTACGCTTCAAAGACAATCTAACCCCTCGATAAAAAACTGAATCTTGGATCTCTTAACATCCGCTCCATTATTAACAAGGTCGATGCTGCACGTCAACTGTTGACCGATCATGACTTAGACATTCTAACACTGTGCGAAACGTGGCATGAAAACTCCGACTCAGTATGCATTCGTCGTTTGAAAACAGAGGGCATCTCCGTCCATGAATGTGCTCGCAAAATTGTCCTAAAGTCAGACCGAAATCGTACAAATTATGTTAACGACGGTGGCGTAGCGATTATAACTCGCTCTGGAGTCAGACTGGTTAAACTACAGCTAGCAACTGTGTTCACGAAATTCGAATATATCTGTGCACATGTTTCACTCCCAGGGCCGTCGAGAGGGGGGCTGGCGAGGCCGTCGCCATGGGCCCCCTGTTGGTTTTAGGGCCCACCACAGCTGGTAATTGAGCTTAGGTCGGAATAGTAAGCCAGCTGCGGGGTCTTTGATAAGTCTAAAATAATGCCCCCTTAAAAGATAGTACAGGGCAATATTTTAAACTAGTGGTTTTGCCCGTCCCAAAGACGGATGTTTTAAAGTTACGTTGTACTTTGGATACATTTTATAAACAAAATAACATATGATAACCATAAAAATTTTTTTTATTTATAAGCAAATTTAATGAAATTTTTTATTGTGTTTAAATTTTCAATTTACTAACGTATTTCATATAAATTCAAAGGATGTGAAAATTAAAGAGTGCAATAAATAGTTATTAAAGAATTTCAGTATACACGACATTTTTTGTGAATTGACGGCCATCGTTGAGAAGTGGTCCTTGCTTCTGAGATTTTTTTAAATCTCATTATATAATATTTTTCGATCTCAGCGCCACTTCTTTTGATCTCTAGGACTGAGAGTGTATATAGGTACAATTGCATAATAACTTTTATTACACGCCTGCGCGCAATAATTTCTTACGTGCACATCGATATCGTCTATACGACTAATTACGTATGCGTGACAGAATCAGTGAGTGAGTGAGTGGGTGAGTGACGTAGGCTACTATAATATAGATTTCACCCCATTATACAACCGTTATTTGTCAGCCTAATATCTTTTCTTGACGAAGTGTGAAAAACAAATATTAAACATGATAAAATCCATTAAACTGTAATTTTTTTGCATTATCTTCGCATTAACTTTGTCGTCTACAAATTGATTTGAATTTTTCATCAAGACAGACATCATTTCAGTTTAGATTAGATAATTAATTTTCATATTTTCAGCGTTTGTTCCCTCACTCTCACAACTTTAAAACTCTTCAGAAGCATAGACATCTCCATTTTCTTTAATTCGCATCCGTTTCGATTATTAAAAAATTGTATTTAGTAAATCTTTATTAAATGTCATTAAGCTGGCTAATAAGAAACAAAAAAATTTAGTTGCAGAAGCAAGTTTCAACGTTTTCGACGCGCACTGTCCGCAGCCATTTGGGTTAATGACTTAACAGCGAACGTGAAGGTTTTGGGGCGCACTGTTTGTAGCATAAACATAGATTAATCCGCTGGTTGATCATTTATAGTAATAGTTGATATATAATGCTACTGACGCTTTGAGTCATTTTTTATCTCTTTCATTATGTTTTGCAGATTATAAAGCGGTGCTGAAAAAAGAAAAAAGCAGCTGAGGCTAAACACAAAGCACCCAAGTTGCTTAAACTAACAGAATTTCTTTCGCTACCATTAGGTGCTTTGCTATGTTCTTTCACAACAACACTCGGACAAGGTACATCATTTATTGACACCAGCAACACCAATGTCGAGTGGAGGTTTTGGAAGTTAAAGTCCTACATTGTGAAGCAGTAAACGAAAACGAGTCATTATTGCAGGCCATAAATAGTGAAAATATAAACCCAGAATTATTCATAGCTCCAATAAACAAAATAAGCTTGTGAAAGGTTTTGACTTAGGTCAAAAAGATAAATCGATTAATCGTTAAAAATCTTTAGCGATTAAATTCTTTTTAACTACTAAGCTTCTATCGATTTGATATTTCAGTGAAAAAGATAGAAAAGGCTGTTTGCACTGGAATCCCACCACAAATAAAACCATTTCCAAAAGACAAGAAAAACATTAAATTTCCTCCTTCTGTTTGAGTTCGTAAAGCAGCTAATTAAACGGCGAAGAAAGCCCACGTGATTTTCTGGCATGGAGCGAGTCAAAGCAAGCTCTGTTTTGTTTCCCTTGTCGTTTATTTGGACAGCGACATCAAGTATCAAAATCACATTTGTCTTTTAGTGCATGGTGGTCAGGGGCAAATAGACCAAGTTGGAAAAAATTGCATTACCGGCTTCCAGAATATTTACATACATAATTTCCTATGTCTGTCTGTATGTATGTATGTTAACAATTTTGCATAACGCGGCGGCCGCAGTGGTCAGCAATCAGCAGTTGATAAAATTAAATGTGCGCAGGCGTGAAATAAAAGTAATTACGGAATTTACAATGTCAGTATTAAAAATAAAAAAGGTGGCGCTGCAATCACAAAATAACATATAATGGGATTTTAAGAAATCCGTCATTTTTGACGGGCTATTTCTAGTATAGTAATAATAATATTAATAATAATATTACAACTAAGAGGCCCACCAAAAAATGGACCTGGGCCCCGTTCATGTTCTCGACGGGCCTGGCAACTCCTACATCGTCGTCGTGATCTATCGTCCTGGTTCCAAAGAAGTGTCTGCCTGCCTACCACCAACATCGCTCAACCGAAAGTGCACTCGTAAAAGTTATCAACGACATTATCCTAGCCATTGATCCTGGCGACATTGCGTTACTGTCGTTGTTAGACCTCTCATCGGCATTTGAAACGGTCGATCATGATATACTGCTGGAGAGACTTAAGCTATCTTTTGGCGTCCAATAAACGCCTTTATCCTGGATAAAATCATATTTGTCAGAACGATTTTACACTCAGGGGCGCAGTCAAGGGGGGCTGGAGGGGCCTGGCTCCCCCCGAAACCTAGCCGAAGTGGATTTTGAAGTGACGGGCGGTCCTGTGAATTTGGGATGTTTTTCAATTTCTTTTTTTATTATTTAATTGGAAAGCATGGTCAACCAGTTAAAGGAACTATTTGCCCCAAATGAGCAAGTGTACATTCAAATTCATCATCTCCCTCTAAGGTTTCTTGACCAAGGATCTTTTCTTTACTTAGAGAAAACACTCAAATATTACGCCTGCGACATTGGTCACATATCTGCTGTGCGTGGCGAATACTTGCCCTGGAAAACCAAATGGTCGAATGTCCCAGTGGCAGAGCGGCCACATACCATAGTTGATGTTTTGCAACATTGTGAGAAATCCGTTTACCCACAGATAAATAAGCTGCTGAAACTCTTCATCATGTTGCCCCTCTCTTCCGCGACAGCCGAGAAATCCTTCTAAGCTATGCGCAGACTTAAATCATATCTACGCACTACAATGGGCCAGGTAAGGCTGAATGAGCTTGCCCAGATGACGATCAATCGCGACCTTCCCATTAATGAAAAAGCCGTCATTGACATTTTTTCGCACAAAAAGCGACTGAATATAATTTTGTAATGAATTGGTTCAAATTAAATGTTTTTAGTTTGATATTACTAATTGTTGCTTAAACTGTTTTTAAGCCTTGATTTTTGTGGGTCGTACATTTTTCATAAAACTCCTTACTTAACAGTTTTTCCCCCCGGCCCCCCTGTCAGTAACGTGCCGCCAATTTACACTCTATTGAAGAAGTTATAGAAGTTCTTTTATTAACTGTTAAAAAGCAAACAGGAACGAGTTTAAACTAATCGATTAGAGAAACAATCGCGTGGAAACAGTCACGTAGGACTTTCCCTCCTAAAAATATACAAGCAAACGTAGCCTTACACACTAACACGAACAGCAAGAGAATCTAGCGAGGAAGAGCAAGAGTTTCTAGCGAGGAAGAGCGAGAGGCAAGAGGCTGACGAGGTAATGTCCCTACCTTATATAGGAAAGAAAACCACGAAATCATAACAAATCGATAAACCAATATAAACAAGTACTAAACATATTAATAGCTCCTTAAATCTCGATCGCGAAGACATCAGATTTTCACTACTTATAAACATATATATAAACTATAATCCACGAGATTTATTTAATTAATTAATCAGTAGATTTCTCAATATATTAAAAAATATACACCCCTATTAATTGCGGGAAACAACACGCGCTCTGATTGGCTCGTTAACACAAAGGCTCGACGTGGCCAATAGAAGATACTAAATAAGTTATACAATCTATTTTAAATTATTGCATTAATAATATACTAGGAATACAATAAAATAAAATAAGAAGGAGGGGGGGGGTCCAGCACTGACACCCCCCGAAAAAAATCCTGGTTGCGCCCCTGTTTACACTGCCAGTTTTTGCCGTGCTATGTCAAAAGTCGACACTGTCAATTGTGGTGTACCACAAAGATCTGTCCTTGGACCACTACTTTTCATTTTATATACTGCTGACATTGAAAAAATAATTTAAGTCATTTGGCTTATCTGTACATTTATACGCCGATGGCACTCAACAGTACTGTAGCAGCAGACCGGTTGATGCAGCCACCCTAAAAAAACAGCCAAATCAGTACAGCAGGTGGCACAGTGGATGGCCTCCAACAGTGGATGGCCTCCAACAGTGGATGGCCTCCAACAGGCTTCAACTGAATGCTGGCAAAACTGAATGCATGTGGTGTGCCACGACGCGTCGACAGCACATTCTCGATTGCTGCCCAATTGACCTAGATGGTTCAACTGTCACTCCATTCGTTATGGTGCGGGACCTTGGTGTGCTGCTCAGCTCAGACATGTCCATGACTGGTCACGTGATCAAGATGGTCGGAGAGTGCTATTACAAGCTGCGACAACTCAAGACATGCAGACGAAGCATACCAGTATCGGTTGCGTTGACACTGGTTAATAGCTTTGTTGTCTCGAAAATCGACTATTGCAACGCTCTGCTCGCTGATCAACCTGACTATGTCCTCTGTCGCTTTCAGTTAGTACTAAACACTGCAGCGAGACTCGTTTTCGGTCTGAAGAAATTTGACCACATCTCAGATATCATGCGTGACAAACTTCATTGGTTAAGGGCTCGAAAGCGTGTCGAATTTAAGCTGTGTCTGCTGGTTTTGAAGCCATTATTATTATTATTATTATTATTATTATTATTATTATTATTATTATTATTATTATTATTATTATTATTATTATTATTATTATTATTATTATTATTATTATTATTATTATTATTATTATTATTATTATTATTATTATTATTATTATTATCATTATCATTATCATTATCATTATCATTATCATTATCATTATTATTATTATTATTATTATTATTATTATTATTATTATTATTATTATTATTATTATTATTATTATTATTATTATTATTATTATTATTATTATTATTATTATTATTATTATTATTATTATTATTATTATTATTATTATTATTATTATTATTATTATTATTATTATTATTATTATTATTATTATTATTATTATTATTATTATTATTATTATTATTATTATTATTATTATTATTATTATTATTATTATTATTATTATTATTATTATTATTATTATTATTATTATTATTATTATTATTATTATTATTATTATTAATAATCTAATTACTCAAGCATGAGTAAGCTAATAAAATATTTTTTTGGTGGACAAAATAATTTTTTCTGGACTGTGTGAGAAATGTCTTGATGGAAGCATGCATTAATTGTAGACATTCGTATAACGAAAAAGCCATACTTTCTTAAACTTAAAACGTGGGGCGCCTTTAACTCAAACTAATCATCTGCTAACTTTTAAACAGGATACACCCGCTTTTTTGAATATAAACATAAAAGGCGCCCCACGTTTTAAGTTTTAAAAATTATGGCCTGTTCGTTTTACAAATGTCTACAATTAATAAATGCCTCCATCAAGACATTTCTCACACAGCCCAGAAAAAAATATTTTTTTTAGTTTTCAAAAACGTGGTATTTTAAAAAGATTTTTTTAAAATATTTTATTTGTATTGTCAGTTTACAGCTAACAGGTTTAATACAAATTTATAACTTTGATTACATTTTTCTCTATATTATTAAACGTTCCTTATTTGTTCCATACTCTATAGTCCACCCTACCTAAAGAATGGAGAATTCGAGCACAAATTTTTAATTTAATTTTACTCTATGTTACGGAATATATTGTATTTTCAACTTACCGTTTGCAGGTTTAATACAAATTCATTATTTTGATTGCATTACACTCTATTTTATTAAATGTTCCCGATTTTCAACCTCCATTTTATATCGTCTTCGGCAGTTTTGAACTCAAAAATTGTTTAATAACATTAAATTTTGCTTTTAAAAGAAAAGAAATGAAAATGTTATTAATGTGAATGATAACTATTTAAAACACAAAATGAATGAAAACGCTGCAGGTGATTTAATTTTAAAGAACAAACAAGAAAAACCACTTGACGACATTGAGCGATTTTTAAGAAATGGTTCTTATCCATCACACACGAAAGGACGACCAGCTCAGAAAACAAACATGTGTATAATGTGCAACAAATACATATCAAACAACGATGTCCTACATTACCGATACGGCCAGCAAAAAGCAAAATCTAACAATATGGCCAGGGCATATTTAAACATAATAAAAAGTGCAGAAATCAGAATAGATCTTCTAAAAGCAATCCATCAAAGTAGTTGTGGTAACAAATTTTTAACTAAAATGTGCCAATAAATCTAATGATACTGAAAGGAATGAGGAGAATCAGACAATAACGAATTCAAGCGGCAGCCATGGGTGGACATATTTTGAAGAGACAAAACATTACTTAAATTGTTGGATGCTGACGTATGGTAGCCAGGAATGAACGTGGATGTGAGAGAAGTTGTCGCAGCTTGTGAAGCTTGTCAACGCGGAAACACTAACTTCAACATTGCTGCTCCCACATGCATTTTATTCCTATTCCCAGCCAAGTTTGGTCACAGATTGGAGTGGATTTGTGCATTTTTACTAAAGACAACAGAAAGATATGTTGTTATTTGTGTCGTTTTTGATTACTTTTCGAAATGGGTGGAAGCAAAACCTATAGCCTCAAAAACAGCCGAAGTCCTTGCTACCTATCTCTATGAACTAATCTGTCGACATGGTTGTGTGACTATACAGATCAATGATCAAGGTCATGAATTTGTCAAAAAACTGTTTACTGAATAACATCGACTGACAGCAACAAAACAAAAAATAACAAGTGCTTATCACCTACAGGCAAATGGACTTGAAGAGCGTCCAAACAAAACAATCCAAGGAAACTTTCTAAAAATTCTAGGAAACAACCAATAGAGGTGATCCGATGCCTGCAAGGTGTTCTGTTTGCCTTTCGTACAGCCAGACAAAAATCTACTGGACAAACATTTTTTGAAATGATATATGAACGCAAAGCAGTCTTTCCAACTGAATAAAAAAAATGTTCCTGCTGCTGGGTCAGACCAATCGGATCCGTATGACTTGCAAGCTAAAGAATTGAGTGTCAATGAAAGTGAGTTTCAAGAGCATCTTAATCTAGTCATGAAAGCGCAGAGCGTTATCCTTGAGGAAGCAGTGAAAAACATTACCAGAGCACAGAGGAGACAGAAAACTAAAGTACTATTAAGACTATAAAAATAGGCACAGCCTGAAAGAAAAATTCAAAGTGGTAGATTTGGTTTTGGTATACAATCTGAGAAGAGCAGACAGAAAAAGTGGCAGAGGCTGCCAACCGTATGTTGGCCCGTACATAATTGCTGGTATTACGAAAAACGACAATTACAGGCTCAAAAGTCGTTCTGGAAAACCCTTACAAACCAGTCAGCATTGATGCAATTTGAAGCGATACTACGAAAGACCAACAAACGAATCTGAGTTTCTTGGCGGAATATTTAGTGAAATGGACGAAGAAAGAGATGTTGAAATTAAATTTCTTGGAAAAACTGTACCTGACAAAGAATGCTTTTCACCTACTACTCCGCAATGGAAAACCAAAATATGTACGGAATTGCATTTGCTAATTATAAAGACAAACAGTGATAAACGCAGTGAAAAGCCATTATAATACATGATCCCCTGACTGTTTAGGAAATTGTAGGAGACGGAAATTGTTTGTTTCGAGCAATTAGCCCACCCTCAATTGAAAAAGAATTGTTGTATTACTACTATCTGGCAATATCTTCCGACTAGCACGACATGTCTATCCATTTAAAAAAAACCTGAAAATCATGTTCAACGGGCGAGGAGTGTCAAAAGCTTGCAGTAAATATTGTTGAAAAAAGCTTACAATTGAAATATTCGTTTTTGTTGTTGTTCAGCTCTCAAAGATTTTTAAAACTATTTATAAATCGAGCTTAAATTTCGATTTTCCAGACTTGTTTACGTGTTTTTTAATTTCATCGTCATTTTTTATACCGAAGTTTATATACTTAATAAAGTGCTTTAAACATTGACAACATCATGTTAACCTTGGCTTAGTTACTTGTAACTGTTTTGTTTGTTTTGTTTCAGCGGTTTAAAAATTAATAAAATGTTTCTAAGAATGCATTTTGAAACAATGCATCTTAAGATGGTTTTAACTTCAACTTTTCCCGTCTCTCATCGATTGCATAAAACGATGACGATTAATTTAATTTTGTCTATAACACCATTTGATGTATTCTGGAGTTTATTATGCCTGTAGGTATCTCGGACTTTATACTGTTAAATTTTGCTAGATCCCATCCTACCTTTAGGGATAATGTACTTTAGAGTACAAAGTGCGCAGGTATACCGGACTCTAGAGTATGAGAATCTACTAAAGTCCATCGTACCTACTACCCTCGGACTTGGGGATTTTTTTACTCTAGACTCAATGATACACGAAGACACATTGGACTCTAGAGTCCAATGTGTCTTACCCTGCCCCCTACACCAGGCCTATATATCGGCCCTTGCAGGGCTTTGCCAGTTGAATTCAATAAATAAACTCGACTGGTACTAAAATAAAAGTAATTTATGTTGACCGGCTTTCCAAGTATTTTGGAGGCGATGAAACTGTTCGGGACGAACAGGATTAAGAAAGGGATAGTTTCATATCTATGTCTCTAGACATATTCTTATTGACTGAACTCAAATAATGAAGTTGAATAACTCATCATAAAAATTAAACTATCGTTATTGGTGATTACGTAAACATCAATTGACCAGTTATTGAGACATATAGTATGATTAAGTACATATCATCTCCGATTATATTTAGGACCATTTTGTAAAGAACCCAGATACGGTTGTCAATATTATAACAATATATATATATATATATATATATATATATATATATATATATATATATATATATATATATATATATATAATATATTTGCTGACGACAATTTATGCAAAACCGTATACATTAATAACGATGTCTACGTGGTGAGAAACGATCTTGTACAATTATTCAAATAGTCGCAGGAATGGCAAAGCGGTTCAATGTTGACAAGTGTCATGTTATGCACATGGGTTGAGGAAATCCAAGATATAAATACGAGTTAGGAGGGATAGAGCTAAAAGAAACGAAAGAAGAAAACGATCTTGGCGTATTAGTAAATGTGCAGATGTTGCAAAGAAGGAAAACAGAATTTTTAGCATGATCAAAAAAACCATGGTCAGCAGAGATAAAGATACAATTTTAATAATAATAATAATAATGATGAATTTATATAGCGCCAGATAAGTCAGAGGCGCTTACGAAGGTTCCTTTGGATCGGAAACTTCGAAGAACACGCTATTTTCATAGACATGAGAAAGCAATGCGAGTGAACTCCTTGCCTAAGGGAGTTACGCTGGTGACGCAGGTGAGGCTTGAACTGCCGACCTAACGATCAACAGGCGAGCGCTCTACCGCTCTGCCACCAGCGCCTCTAAGATTGTATAAATAAATAAATAAATAAAATAAATCTCTAGTAGGCCATACTTGGACTACTGTGTGCAGGCATGGAACCCTTTTCTTAAGCAAGATATCTACAAAATAGAAAAAGTACAAAGACGAGCTACAAAGATGATTGCTGAATTGAAAGGACTGACCTATGAACAACGTTTGAGTAGATGTAATCTGACCATACATGAAAAGAGAAGGACTTAATTGAGACATACAAGTTATTCAACAGATTGGTTGACCTAAATCCGGAGATTTTTTGAAAGATCGAGATATGAAGTACCAGAGGACACCTTTTGAGTTTGGAAAATGAAGTCGTGAATACTGCAACTCTTGAAGAATTTAAATTAAATTATCTAAATATTGTTTTTAAATATTTAATGGTGGATCTCACACACAATTATTAATTGTCATGATTCATTCTAAATAAACGTTATGTTATGTTAATTCAATAGTTTCCAATACGATGAATTTATAAAACAAAAATTATCAATTTTTTTCAATTATCCAAGGCATTCTTTAAAACAATTATGATTACAACTTTACAACAAACTAGCTATTTTGCTGCCCTGAACAATTTTCAACAATTCAAAAACATTTCTTGTTATAGTTATATTCAGACCCAGCAAAACATTAGCAGAAACGACGTAAAAAACACAAGTGAGAGTAGCGCATGGTCTGTGCTCTGTGTTCAAACGTCACCTTATACTTTTGTCACGGTCAACTATAGCTCGAGAAACATCGAGACCAAGGATCTGGAACGACCTTCCTTTTCATCTCCGAGGTCACTCTCTGTCTCAAGAAACTTTCAAAAGACTTTTGAAAAGATATATCTTTGAAATAAACTAATTTAGATATTTACCTTTCAATCTTTTTACTTTTAGTTTTTGCAAGATTGACGCTACTGTTTGGTGCCAATGTGATGTTCGCATAAATTGGCGCAGTTAAAAATGTCTTGATTAAATAAAAAAACTAAATCAATTGTAAATAATAATATTTGTTGAGAGTTTGTACATGTTCGGTTGAGATTTGGCCAAAATTTGCTTCTCAAGGTTTCTTCTCTCGACAGCCACGGCATCTGATAAACATATTTCCGGTTTTTTTAAATGTGTTATGCTAGTTAATAATTGCAGTGAAACCAAGACCACAAGTGAGTACACAACGTGCCCACACCTGCAGGTAGTTTTGGCAGCTTTATTACTAGATCGTCCAATAATCGAACCTCGTAGTAATTAATCTTTTTTTCCGTAAACTACGTCAAGCTTCTGGTTGTTTTGATTGAACAAAAATGTGTTTTCCCAACCAGATGAGCTACGAATTGTCCATCAAAAATTAAACTTTGATAACAGGAACCTATTAAAACAGTATCAAATAACAAAGTAGTGATGTGATAAACAAAATTACCCAAAAATTAAATTATTTTGGTGAGTTTGAATTATTAGTCGCTATCTTTACGTTATAACAAACAAAAATTACAATTTTTAAAAATTGGCTTGTAAATAATCAAAACTAATAAGCACGTCATTGTCATTGTTTTCATTTTAGTATCTAATATTACAATGAAAACACAGTAACAGGAGCAAGTTTACAACGTGTAAGAGTGAAACGATGGAAATAAAAAGTACAAAAATTGAAAAACACGTTTTTGAGCAAAACAAATGATGGAGAATAACAGATTAATGTTTTTATAAATCCTACGTCATTCTGTTTTCATCTTTCAGTAACCCAAGTTTCATACCTATAAACCTACATTTTTCTTTGACCTCTTCTTGCATCAGATTAAAACACATGGCTAAGAGAGACAAGCCAAGAGCCAGCCAAAGAGAACAAAGAACCAGTTTAGCCTGTGAAGCCCAGTCTTTGGCTCCCGTTCCGGGAACGATATCACCGAAACCTATGGTGCTTAGGGTTATAAAACAAAAATAAGAACCGGTGATAGTGTTCCAGCCCTCCCAGACCGAAAACAAAGCCGAGCCTGCAAAAAGGTAACCACTGATCAGAATAAGGCAAATGTAAATCGGAACTGTCACTTTTGTGCAGTCTTCGTCGTTGCGTAAATCATCGTCGACGTCATCAAAATCTGGAAGCACATGAGGATTAACATATACATTGCTGATTAAACCTTTGCCATAGTCGATGTTGCAGCTTGTTGACTGGATAGGAGTTTTAAGCGATTGGCCTTGATTTTGATTCAAAGTTGATTTATTAAAAGCCAATTTCGTTCGTTTTGTGATGTCAGAATTTTTTCGTCTGTGGCGCCTTTTTCTTATTTGCTTATGGCAGTTTCGATTTGTGTCAACTAGCGTTGGTGAGTCACGAGATGAGTCTCGATTAAACTTCGCTTTGGGTAAAACTTTCTGGTTATTGGAGAACGAAGATTTTTTGGATTTTATGAGAACTTTAGAAATTGTCGTAGCAGATGCTTTTTTAACAGCTGGCGCAATTTTTTCTTTTTCTTCGATTGACGTTAGGCTCTGGCAAATTGCCGTAACAAACGAATCCATCGAGTTTTTGGTGTCGACAGGACGCATCTCGTTAATCGTTCTACCAGGT
Organism: Erpobdella octoculata; assembly: GCA_963978895.1. Taxonomy (NCBI): domain Eukaryota; kingdom Metazoa; phylum Annelida; class Clitellata; order Hirudinida; family Erpobdellidae; genus Erpobdella; species Erpobdella octoculata. Next base: position 21,847,998 of record OZ022238.1, on the reverse strand, counting down.
GATGCTTTACGATTGTTTTCATATTTTTCTACGACTGAAGATTTTGGCACTTTACATTTTCTTTTTCGGTTTAAAACTGTTACTAGCGCTTCTGTATTTAATTTGTCTTTTGTGATGCTACAGGATTGATTAGTAGTGGAATTTTGCTTTTGGGGTGCAACCACCGAGTATGCTTGTTCTCTGGACGGGTTTTCATTTGAAAAATCGGAAGCGTCACTCAGTAGGCCACGCTTGAACAAACAGTTTTTAGAATTATCGGAAAACTTTTGCGGTTTATTAGCTGGGTCAGTTTCTTTATGATTCCTAGAATTAGAGAAAAAGTTGAACGCCGTCAAGAGAGATGTGTGTTTAGCTTCGCATTTAGTACTAACAGGATTTTCTGTTTTTGAAAGCGACATTTGCTGATTGATTTTCTCTAATTTTTGAATAGCACCAACATGATTCGCTTTAACTAATTTGTTTTCTTCCGAAAGTTGCCGACTGTACGTAATCAGATTCTGCCAGTTTTTCACTTGGTTTTCGTTCTCATTCCTTTTTCTTTTTCTCTTTTGCCATTTGAACAAGCCACGCTCGGTTAATTTTATTTTGGTGGTTTTTGAGTTTGTTTTGTTTTTTGTTAAGTTTGGGACAATGCTTGTTTTTCTCTTTAGCAGGTCGTTTTTTTTAACCGCAAGAGGCGATCTCTGGAAGAAACGTACAGACAAAGACCGTTTTGGGCGGATTGATTTTTTAGTTATATTCTTACACGTTGGACTTTGAAATTGTTGCTCATATTTTGGAGTTTGAATGGCAAACAGTTGTGAATCTGATTGAAAAAATGAGTCTCTTCGTAGAGACATTGAATTTAAAGGAATGCCCAAGTACACGTGGCGCTCTCTTTCAATAGGAACAATGCTGCGGTGATGATCTGTAAATGATTTAGCTAATCCTGATGGCGGAATCTTAAAATCATTTTTTAAAAAGAATTCTGATGAAGCCTCCAGGTTTTCATTGTGTGACAATTTTAAATTCATGGACTTCCGAGGGCTATCTCTAGCAGATGGTCGTCTGCTATCGTTGATAGTAATTCCTTTAAAATGAGTTTTATGGACGTATCTTGGATGTTTTTTATTCTCAATAGCCAGTGAAGCGAGAGAAGAATCTGAGCGAATTACTCGATAACGGTTGAGCTGGCTTTTTGGTTGACCAATAACACAAGTGTTGATCAAGTTGCAACTGCGTTCACAGCTTCTTGCTCTTTGGTTGAGTTTCGTCGGCGCCATAATTTTGTTTCCACTGACGTCACTTGCGTCTAGTGGTACGGGTACAATTGAACGTATCCGTTCGTAAGGCCGATTAGTAGGTCTATCGCGATCGACCATAAAGGTCTGCATGGCAGCTTTAACAACTAAATTGCGCTGGAGGGCCATCTCCCTTTGTTTCCTCAGCTTCTGTCGTTCCCTTTTTCGCTGCCTCTCACATTTTTTGCAGCAGAATATATCGCAACAGACGCGCTTGTAGAATATTCTGAAACAGTCTGCAAGAAAATTTCCAATGTTAGAGAGGTAGAGAAAAGTCAGAGGAATTCCGATGAGGGCGTAAACAATAGTCAGCATCCTACCCATGTCGGTCTTAGGGGCTACGTGGCCATAACCTAGAAAATGAAAAATCTTGTAAATATTTTAAACAATGTTTAAGAAGAAATAAACATTCTTTTTTCAAATATATACATAATCAATAAAACTTTTGAAAACGTAAAGAAAAATGGACAACGGTATTTTTTATGAGATGCTAGTCATTCATTGATTGGTTTAATACAATGTTTTTGAATTAAAAAACTTTCAAGCTTGACAAAGGTGCATTTATTTACATAAAACTTGGTTTATAAACATATAATCTATCCAAATACAAAATCATTGCATTAGTATGTAACACAGAAACATGTTCCTAACATAAAAGCGCAATGATGTTCATATGTCACCCGATTGCCATCTGCAGCTCTGAAAAAACTCACGATGATAGATTCTGAGACGCTGAAAACAATTTGTCTAGCCACTTTAGGGTTAAAATGTTTAAATACGCGTTTTTTTCTATCAGCCATTATAAGTTGGGTATTTTAGTAGGCAGTATTTTCCAATATCAGCCACTAAAGGTTGGTTTTTATCGTAGATTTTTTTTCCGATATTAGACATTACAGTTCATTTTTTTTCGTAGGTGGTTTCTTTCCTATATCAGCAAATGAAAGTTGGGTTTTTTCGTAGGTGGTTTTTTCCAATAACAGCCATTAACATTTTCTTTTCATAGGCGGTTTTTTAAATACCATCCAATAGAGGTGTTTTTATTCGTAGGCGTTTTTCTGCCTAAAACACTGACACTCTTCGCGCGCGAAGCTTGAGAGTTTTAGTTTACGCGTAACGCATGATGAAAAACAAATAAAACATGGTGCATGAAGTATCAACATACATAATTTACGAGGTCTGTCTGTCTGTATGTATAAATAAAAAAACAAAACAAAATCTGCTGTTTTTTCAAGTTACGAAACTTTAGTTTTATGAAAACGTACGATTAAACAAACCTTATTTGAAAACAAGCAAAAAGAAAAAATAGACAAATAACAGCTGATAACAACAGCACTGAAATATGAATGTATTTTCAACGACATGCAATACAACATGTGAAACTAATATGACAGTTATCATATGATATCGCTCGTTTTTCTACTGACAGTTAAATCGTAAATAAAGAGCAGAGACTATGGTGGTCTGTTACGTTGGCTTTCGATCTGCATAGAACTTTCTTAATAACACATGCATGGGTGATTCACCTGTCACAGCTGCTGCCATTAAAAATATATGTTTTTTCAGGTTTTTCGTTTTTTAAATGGTGTATTTTTAATATCACATTTTATTGAAATTCATTTCTAAAGTAATTAAATAATACATATCTTGGTACAATACTTTTTGAATTTTTGTTCGAGTGATAAACCGCAGAATGCGACGCATTCTAATAGTTTAAAAACAAAAAAAATATTTCAGAGCAAAAACATAAAAAAAAATATCTGCCGAAAAGTGCACATTGTGTAAAACAAAGGCAATCATCTGGCGCAGATCAACAGGTATAACACCTTTTCTTATCAAGCGCTGCCTGCAACTTCTCTCCATATGATTGATGATGAGCTTACTTTCACCTTTACTCCTATCTCTTTTTTGTCTATTTTCTATTTCTTTGATCTCTATCTTATATTTGTTTATAATTTTGTCATATTTCTATCTCCTCCTAATTATCTGTGTAGTCGTAGCTGAAATAACTTGTCTTTAAGTTTTCTGTCTGTTTCTAATAATTTGCAATACTTGATTTTAATCTCACACTTTTATTTTGTAACAAAATTGTTTTTGTGCTTTTGATAGATGATTTTACAAATAAAAAAAATTTTTCAAGAAGAGCAGAAATTAAATAAAAAAATTAATGATAACAAAGGAAAATAAAGAGAAAAAAACAAATACGCAACTGGCTCTTACAGACCGTTGTTTTCATTACTTACAGATGTTTCATTTTCATTATTCGTTTCTTACAAATATCGCTTTTTAATCTGTGATTACTTTTTCTTGTCTAGCCAGACGGAAACGCACTTTGGCGGGCGCAGCTGGCATCAATTTAGAGCTCGCTTACTATCTTTTAAACGGCAGGTGTAAAACTCACTGAAATGTTCAGCGTTAATGTTGCTTTACGTTTATGAAAAAATACATATACAATGTATATTGATTATGTTAATTGCATGTTTATGTAAATTAAGTACAGTTCATTCCAATCGGTAATACAAGTAATGGAGATGTACACTAATGTGCGACTATTACCTCGTCATTTGCAGTACGAGGCTGTTTAAAACTGTAGTGCTGTAATTTAATATAAACATTTTCTGCAGAATCTGTTTAATAATTTGATCAAAAAACAAGTGAATATCAGCAAATGAATACGGAATTTTACAAAAATCATGTTTTTTGTTCCTAACTGTTGGCGTGTGGCCAGGCTTTCAAGGCATGGGTAGGGAGAAATAAAAAATTTAAAAGAAATTGTGAACATGTACAGGATTGAGTGATTATGACATGAAGTAAACTAAATTGTTAATTTATTTATTATTTTAATCATTTTTATTTGTAAATTATTTTCAATAACTTGGCAAAATAAAAAAATAAATTCGTCTTCACTAATTTGCGCGATTGAGAATACATTTTGCGTTAAAGACTGTTTATTAATAAAAATAAAAATTTGAATTACTAAGAACATATCTTGATAAACGTTATTATGAAACAACACGTTTACTTCCACTTGTTGACGTTTTTCAAATACAATTAAATTTTTAAAATTTGAAAACTAATAAAACTTTTCAAATTAAAAAATTCATTAAAGAAAAATAACATATAAAGTTAAACATTTTATCTCATACAACAAGTAAGCTGAAAAAACCAGTTTTTTTCACAAAGCCCTTATAATTCAGGATTTGTCCAATAAAGTTGCAGCAACTTTATTGGATGGAGGCAAAACAGCTCATTCAGCACTTAAGCAATGTGCAACATAAAAAAACAATCATCCATGGCCACAGTGCTGAATCATGAGTGGCTGGCAGAAAGAATCATTTTGCAGCAAAAAATGTGAATGTCAATGATTTAAATTTTAAGATACAGCAGTTGTTGCCAGGCGAATTGGTGTCATACAAATCGATTGATACAGTTTGCGATGCCAGCGAAGCCGTAAATGATCCAACAGAGTTTTTGAACTCATTGAATTTGCTAGGCATGTCACCGCATCATCTACAACTTAAAGTTGGATCTCCGGTTATTCTAATTCGGAATTTGATCCCACCGCGGCTGTGCAATGGCACGCGATTAGTAATTAAAAATTGATAAAAAACATTGTCGAAGCCTGCATTGTGAATGGCAAGTTTTGAGGAAAAAGTGTTTTGCTGCCACGGATCCCAATGATTTCCACAGAAGTGCATATTGAATTCAAATGAATTTAATTTACAATTAGATTGGCATTAGCAGTGACAATTAATAAGTTGCAAGGCCAAACAATGTCTGTTTGTGGCTTAGATTTGGGCACGCCATATTTTTCTCACGAACAATTACCTATACGTGGCATGTTCTTGCGAGGGCAAACCATCCAGTTTGTTTGTGTTGGCTAAAGATGGTGTGACAAAAACATTGTACACTCGATTGCTCTTAGATATTGTTTTTTTTTTAAATTGACATAATTTGTACATTAAACTTTTAATAAAAAAAAACTAAAATGATTTATAAGGCAAAACAACGTTTGCTGGGTCAGCTAGTATAAATATATATATATATATATATATATATATATATATATATATATATATATATATATATATATATATATATATATATATATATATATATATATTATATTTTATATATATTATATTATATTTTATTATAAATAAACCGGGAGCGGGAAAGCGACCGGGAGCGGGAGAGCAAGCGAGGAAGGAAACGGGAGCGAAAGAGACACGCATTAGAAAAACCTCTAAAAACACCGGACCACAACCCTTAAATTTTCAAAACTTAAAACTTGGGGTGCCTTTTACTCAAACTAACCATCTGCTATTTTTTTAAACAGTATAGAACTTTTTTTAGCATATAAAAGGCGCCCCACATTTTAAATATTTGAAAATTTATGGCTTGTTTGTTATACGAATGTCCACAATTAATGCATGCCTCCATAAAGACATTTCTCACATAGCCCAGAAAAAAATTATTTTCTTCTTTTTAGTTCACAAAAACGTGGTATTTTAAAAAGTTTTCCTCAATATTTTATTACAACGACAATCCGTCAAACAAATTAAAACATAAACATTTAGGACTGATTTTGTGGGACAATCAGGATGGAAAAGAAGCTTTTCCAGCACCTTGTAAAGTGGTCTTGCAACAGCAGTTGAGCTCACTAGATATTTTTAAAAGTTGCAAGCGGTTTGATGTCAAATTTTTGAAAAAGCCTGGTTGTGAAATCAGCTTTTTATAGTTGATTCCAACCAAAATAAACATTTGGCTTTATTTGAAACTAAAATAATTGTGTTTTTGTGATATACTTAAAACCGTTGATCATGATTCCTGAAGAGTTGGTTATGAAATTTTGTTATCACAACTGAGTTGCATAATATACTTTAGTAAATACAAAATAAATTTTTTTAAATGTTTTAATTTACTATTTGTATAAGCATAAGATTTGGTGCAGTTTTTGCGCGTGTTATCATTTTCTAAATACTAAAGAGTTAAAATACTAAAATAAAAAAAAAAGAGCTAAAAAAGCATTCATTGAGTATAATTTTTTAATCAACGTGGACTACTAAACAACAACACCGACGAATGTATATGGCAATTGGTGCATCGGAAACCATTTTACTTCAGTTTGAACTCCCAGAACGTCATCGTGCTTTTTAATTCCTTTGTATTAATTTACCGTGTTTGCCTGCTGGCCTGTGCTATAAGTTGGAACTCGCTACCATTAAAAAAAATATTTAAAAAAAACTTTTAAAAAAGCCACTTTCTTGTGAACTGAAAAAAATGAAAATAATTTTTCTCTGGGCTGTGTGAGAAATGTCTTGATGGAGGCATTCGTTAATTGTGGACATTCGTATAACAAACAAGCCATAAATTTTCAACACTTAAAACGTGGGGCGCCTTTTAATCAAACTAATCATCTGCTATTTTTTAAACAAGATAGAATGCTTTTTTGAATATAAATGGCGCTCCACGTTTTAAGTGTTGAAAGTTTATAGTTTGTTTGTTATACGAATGTCCACAATTAACGCATGCCTCCATCAAAACATTTCTCCATCAGCCAAGACGAAAATTATTTTTATTTTTTTAGTTCACAAAAACGTGGTATTTTTAAAAGTTTTTTTTAAATATTTTATTTTCTTTTTTTAGTTCATATATATATACTAGCAGTGTCCGTAGCGGCTTTGCTCGCATAAAATTAGAGAATTTGAACCGTGCATCCATAGAAGAGATCAATTTTTTAGGTCTCGGCTCGGCCCGTCGACAACTTAGCCCAGCCCGTTTTAAAAACCCAAACTCCTGGCCCGGCACAGCCCGTCTGAATTAGGCCCGGCCCATTCTTACAGGCCTAGAAGTTCTATATACTTGATGAAAAACTTCGGCCCGTCCCACCTCGACTTCAGGTTTGGCCCGGCCCAACTGAAGACCCTAAAATCACTAAAATATCTATATACTTGGTGAAAAACCTCGGCACTTTTGTAGCATTTACAGTTGTTGAGTAGCAGTTACTTTAAAAACCAAATAACCTTATTTTCCACCCCACATTTGAAGTCCTGGAAACCAAATTTTCAAAAAATGGGGAAACACGTATATCCCTATTTTTAGAGTAGAAACTAAATATTAATTTTTACTTTTGTAGCATTCACATTTTTTGAGTAGCAGCTACTTTAAAAACCAAGTAATCCTATTGTCCACCCAACATTTAAGGTCCTGGAAACCAAATTTGTAAAAAATGGCGAAACACTTATATCTTTATTTTTAGAATAGAAACTAAATACTAATTTTTACATCTGTGGTATTTACAGTTTTTGAGTAGCAGTTACTTTAAAAAACAAATAACCCTATTTTCCACCCCACATTTGAAGTCCTAAAAACCAAATTTTCAAAAAATGCTAAAACACGTATTTCATTATTTTTGGAGTAGAAACTAAATACTAATTTTTACTCCTGTAGCATTCACAGTTTTTGAGTAGCAGCTACTTTAAAACCAAATAACCCAATTTTCCAACCCACATTTGAGGTCCGGGAAACCGAATTTTCAAAAAATGGTGAAACACGTATCTTTTTATTTTTCAAGAAGAATCCATATCCCAAATTTAAAAATTTCATCATTTTTGGTTTTCGAGATATACATTGTTTTAGAAAAAAGTTTGTTTTCCAGTTTCTTCCCCTCAGGAGCAAACTTTTAAAAAATCCTTTCTTAATGGATGCTTACGCAATATATATATATATATATATATATATATATATATATATATATATATATATATATATATATCAATAATATCGTAAGTTAATTATATATCTATGGCTTACAACCTGACTCCAGCAATTTGTCAAAATTCCTATATATAAGATTTAAAAAACTAAATCAGTCAGATATATTCAGAAATGTCGTAGCCAAGAAGTATGATTTGGAAGTAATTTAAAATTAATTCTATTGATGAGAAGAAGGCAAATTGTCTAATATGCAAGGATAAACTCAAACGAAGTGGGATTGATACAAATTAACATAATAAAAGATAATAAAATAAGCTATTCACACAAATATACATAAGATGAGCCATCTTCTTCTTACACTTACAATGGTTTTAACTCTTCGGAAAAATCTATTTCTTGGGGGTTCCTCAAGGTTCAATTTTAGGCCCTTGTTTTTTCTTATTTATATTAATGACATTGTTTCTTCTTAAATGTTTTTTGAATTTACCTTGTATGCCGATGTCTTAGTTTTTGAATATTCACTTGCAACTCTAATTGATAACATAAACAGAGAATGAATGTGCATCTCTGATTGGTTTATAACAAATAGATTGTTTCTTAATATGGATAAAACATGTTTTATTATATTTCACAATCCGCAAAAGAGGATTGTCATTGGCAGCATCAGACTGTGCATTCGAGATAGTGAAATAACTAATGTATCCTGTACAATATTCTTAGGCTTGTACATTGATCAACATATTACTTGGAATGATCACATACGATATATTTCTAAGAAAATTTTAAAGAATATTGGTGTACTTTACAATATCTCATAGTTCGTCCCTTCTAAAATTCTTTTGCTGTTGTATTATTCACTGATTTATCCATACCTAATATATTTTAAGTTCATAAGGTGTACTAATTGTAAATGTCGAACTTCATCTCTGGCTATTCTTCTAGGCATTGATGCTTTCAAGAGAGCTGTTAAGCAGCTAGTTGCATCTACACGCTTTTGTGACTTTTTACCACGTAAATAGGTTTTATTGTAATTTGTATAGAATGTTTCTGTAGCGGGATTAATAACCCTTTCAAATGTCCTACATGAATTACTTTTTTAGGTTGATATTATATCTGTTCTGATTTTTGGTTTTTTGTGAATAAACGTCTTTGAAAAAAAATTAAAATTATATATAACTAGCTAACCCAGCAAACGTTGTTTTGCCTTATAAATTATTTTGTGTTTCTTTATTGAAAGTTTAATGTACAAAATTATGACAATTTAAAAAAAAATCAATCTCGAAGAGCAATCGTGTGTACAATACCGGGGTTTTTGAAAGTTTTTCTATCGTTCTCTCTTGCTCCCGTTTCCTTTCCCGCTTGCTCTCCCGTTTCCGCTTGTTTTCCCGTTCAGCTTGTTTTCCCGTTCAGCTTGTATAATGCGATATAGATATACATATCAATATATATATATATATATATATATATATATATATATATATATATATATATATATATATATATATATATATCAAGATATATATATATATATATAAGACTCTACTAGGAATCGAACCCACGTGTCTACGGCAACACCGCCTCGCCTAAGCGCAAGCGCTCTTACCAACTGAGCCACCGACCATCACCGTATATATATATATATATATATATATATATATATATATATATATATATATATATATATATATTGATATATATATATATATATATATATATATATATATATATATCTTGATATATATATATAAGACTCTACTAGGAATCGAACCCACGTGTCTACGGCAACACCGCCTCGCCTAAACGCAAGCGCTCTTACCAACTGAGCCACCGACCATCACCGTATATATATATACTAGCAGTGCCCGTAGCGGCTTCGCTCGCATGAAATTAGAGAGCTTAAACCGTGCATCCATAGTAGAGATCATTTTTTTAGGTCTCGGCTCGGTTCGTCGACAAATTAGCCCAGCCCGTTTTAAAAACCCAAACTCCTGGCCCGGCACAGCCCGTCTGAATTAGGCCCGGCCCATTTTTACAGGCCTAGAAGTTTTATATACTTGATGAAAACCTTCGGCCCGTCCCACCTTGACCTCAGGTTTGGCCCGGCCAAACTGAAGACCCTAAAATCACTAAAATATCTATATACTTAGTGAAAAGCCTCGGCCCGTCCCACTTTGATTTAAGGTTTGGCCTGGCCCGTGTGAAGACTCTAAAATAACGGCTTGGCCCGGCCGATGATAAACTGGACTTAGCTACTTTTAACCGGCACAAAACTTCAAAATACTAATTTTTACATTTGTAGCACTTACAGTTTGTGAGTTATTTTGAAATCAAATAACCCTTATTTCCACCCCACATTTGAGGTCCTGGAAACCAAATTTTCAAAAAATGCTAAAACACGTATTTCATTATTTTTGGGGTAGAAACTAAATACTAATTTTTACTTCTGTAGCATTAACTGTTTTTGAGTAGCAGCTACTTTAAAAACCAAATAACCCAAAAAATGATGAAACACGTATATCTTTTTTTTGAGTAGATACTAAGTATTAATTTTTACATCTGTGGCAATTACAGTTGTTGAGTAGCAGTTACTTTAAAAACCAAATAACCTTATTTTCCACCCCACATTTGAAGTCCTGGAAACCAAATTTTCAATAAATTGTGAAACCCGTATATCATTATTTTTAGAGTAGAAACTAAATACTAATTTTACTTTTGTAACATTAACAGTTTTTGAGTAGAAGCTACTTTAAAAACCAAATAACCCAATTTTCCAACCCACATTTCAGGTCCGGGAAACCAAATTTGTAAAAAATGGTGAAGCACGTATATCTTTATTTTTAGAAAAGAAACTAAATAATAATTTTTACATCTGTGGTATTTACTGTTTTTGAGTAGCAGTTACTATAAAAGACAATTAGCCCTTATATCCACCCCACATTTGAAGTCCTGGAAACCAAATTTTCAAACAATGCTAAAACACGTGTTTCATTATTTTTGGAGTAGAAACTAAATATTAATTTTTACTCCTGTAGCAGTAACAGTTTTTGAGTAGAAGCTACTTTAAAAACCAAATAACCCAATTTTCCAACCCACATTTGAGGTCCGGGAAACCGAATTTTCAAAAAATGGTGAAACACGTATCTTTTTATTTTTCAAAAAGAATCTATATACCAAATTTCAAAATCTCCTCATTTTTGGTTTTCGAGATATACATTGTTTTAGAAAAAAGATTGTTTTCCAGTTTTTTCCCCTCAGGAGAAAAATTTTCAAAAATCCTTTCTTAGCGGATGTTTACGCTATAAAAGTAATATAAGTTCCAAATTTCACGTTCCTAGGATGAGGCGTTTGAGCTCGGCGTTGATTATCAGTCAGTCATCTGTCAGTCAGTCAGTCAGTCAGTCAGTCAGGACATGTTCTTTTATATATATATAGATATATATCTAGATATATATATATATATATATATATATATATATATATATATATATATATATATTATATATATATATATATATATATATATATATATATATATGTATGTATATATCAAGATATATATATATAGAAAAGAAGGTCACAATTGACCACTAACACAAATTGGTGAACGAAAACATTAAAGTGATCAGCATTAGTTTGGAATGGCAAAATGATTTAACCACCGTGCATAGATGAAATATATATAATTTAATTAAATTATCAGGAACTTCTTCAAATCGGCATCAGAAACGCAGGACTTAAAACGACTATGAGTTGTGGAGTTAACAATATGTGGAGCTAAGGAGTTCCAAGGTTTCACGACCGGGCTGGTGAAGAAATGGAGCCTGTGAGTGGTGGAGAATTTTTCTTGGCGTAGACGAAGGGTGTGACCACGAGTGTGAGACAGCAGGAAATTAGGGAATTCAGGGATGATGCAGTGAGTGAAACTATATAGTATTTTGTGACAAAGGCATAAATCGTGGATAAGTCGTTGATGTTCCAGTGTCTTTAAACGAAGATTTTGAAGTCTTATCATATAAGGTAGAGTTCGTAATCCTGGTATGGCCCTTGTGAAAAATCTTTGAACTCGCTCAATTTTTGTTATGTGGGCTCCAGACCGGAGAACAATATTCAAGAATTGGACGAACATATGTGCAATACGCTTTGGTCAATATTTGCTTGTCCCTTGAACGAAAGCATTTGAGGATTAAGCGTGTTCTAACAAAGGCCTTGTGAATGATTTGGTTAATATGGGCTTTGAAGTTGAGTTCACTGTCGACGATGACACCTAGGTCGCGTACATTGTCTGTTAAGGATATAGGTCGTGAGCAGATTGAGTATTTGTTGGGCATAATGCTACTCCTCGTTGTTTAGATGGAAGCTTGGAGGCATTAGTCTGGGGCCAACTGTAATTGCCATTTTTTGCTTCATAACACTAACTTGTCAATAGCAGTTTGAATTGAGAAGCTGTGAGAGGATGATGATGATGAGTAAAGCCTGATAACGTCTGCAAATTGTTTGTATTTTACAGAGTTGTCTGTAAATGCGTCTACAACATTGTTTATGTAAACAAGAAAAAAAGTAGGCCAAAGCACACTCCCTTGGGGTACACCACTTGTCACAGCTCTACTGTGGGATAATTGGCCATTTACCTTGACAGTCTGAACCATGTTCGCCAAAAACTTCATTATCCACAAGAACAAGTTGCCTGAAATTCCGTAAGCTTGAAGTTTTGTCAGCAATTTAGGGTGGGACACTTAATCAAAAGCTTTTTTGAAGTCGAAGTATATAATATCAGTACCCTGATGGTCTTGCTTTGAGATTGACCAGTCATTGGTACACTCAATCAGATTTGAACATGTAGACTTTGAATTCAGAAAACCGTGTTGGCTTGGAAACATGAGGTTGTTTGTCTGAAGGTAATTGAGGATGTCTGATTTCACAAAAATAGTTATTTAGGTATCTATAGGAGGATTTGGTTAGGAGTTGTTAATTTTGGCCGTGGAGCATAGTTGGATGTCTGGGAAGGTTGGGTTTGAACACTAGAGTGTTGTGGTCGCTTTGAGCAATTAGGGGCATCATTTGAATTTGTGATATTAAGCAAGCATCGTTCGAGAGAAGCAGATCAAGTATATTTGATTGACGAGTTGGAGATTCAACATATTGATGTAGTCCCATTTCATCTATAAAACAAATAAATAAATCATAAACCTTGTTATTGGGATGAGAATAGTTTTTCCAGTTCATTTCAGGAAGATTGAAGTCACCCATAATGCATACTAACTTTGTATCATTGCATAAGTGAGTGAGACTTTGGATGCTCTTGAGAGTGTAATCCATAGATTCAGAATTAAATCCTCCTGGTCTGTAGTAAATTATAACTCTGCATATTGAGCTATCAGTGTAAATGTCGGCATAAACAATTTCTATATGATTATATTCAGGTGGAATTGAGACCTGTCTAAATTTGACTCTTTTCTTAGCAATCAGAGCCACACCACCACTACGAGATTCCCTGCCATAACGAATAGCTTGCTATTCTTTAGGAATAAATAGGCCATCCGGTTCGTTATTCAACCAAGTTTTGGTTAAAGCAAAAATCTCTAAATCATGAGCTTCTAAAAATAAAACAAATTCTTCTCGTTTATTTACAATACTTCTGATGTTCGTAAGTGCCCAGACCCTCGGTTCATACCCGAAAGGGCTGAATGTTGGATTGGACCAGAACTGAAGAAGGCTTCCCTGTTTCCTGGGCCGTCTTAGATCTCTCTTCACATCTTAGATAAGCAGCTTCGGCTTCTCTAGGAGTTAGATCATGATTTATAAACACTTTCCTGATAGAAGGATTGGTCGACAGTCGGAGGACCCGAGACAAGGAAATTAGATCAGACACTGCTTCAGAATTTGTTAGAGTGACACAGAGTCTGGTATTTGCAGGTTCTTTTCTAAGTCGGCGAACGTTGACGACAGCAGGTTTGATGGTGAGGTTTTTCAGAAAATCGTCTTTTTATATTTATTAAGATATATATATATATATATATATATATATATATATATATTTCTCATTTATACAAACTGACTATAAACTATAACAAAAAAAATTCTTCGGGAACGGCAAAAAGGAAAGCGACCGGTGGGTAGCTCGAACACAAGCGGGGAAGCAAAGAGGAGCAAAAGAAAAACGACAGAAAAACCTCTAAAAACCCCGGGCACGGGAAAGCAAGCGGGAGAACAAACGGGGACAGGAGAGCAAGCGGTAACGGGAAAGCGACCCGTAGGTAGCGGAAGAGCAACTGGGAGCGGGGAAAGCGACCGGGAGCTGGAAAACAACCGGGAGCGAGAAAGCGACCGTGAACGAGAAAGTGACCGAAAGCGGGGAAACCACCGAGAACGGGAAAGCAACCGGGAGCGGAAAAGCAACCGGGAGCGGAAAAGCAAGCGCGAGCGGAAAAGCGACCTAGAGCGGAAAAACGACCGGGAGCGGAAAAGCGACCGTTAACGAAAGAGCAAGTATGGAAAGAAAGAGGAGCGAAAGAAAAACAATAGAAACACCTCTAAAAACCCCGGGCACGGGAAAGCAAGCGGAAACGGGAAAGCAAGCAAACACGGGTAACTAAACAAACATAAGAGCAAACGAAAATGGGAGAGTATGCGGGAACGGGAGAGTATGCGGGAACGGGAGAGCAACCGGAATGGGAGGGCAACCGGAACGGGAGAGCAACCGGAACGGGAGAGCAATAATAATATAACAGATAAATATTAATTAATGATGTTAAAAATAAATTATATAGCGCTTGACGAGATGTACACATCCATAAATTATTAAAAACGCCGTATTCGTAATTTTTCCCCAGGGGAAGACACTTCTCCCGAGGGGGCAAACATTTATATATATATATATATATATATATATATATATATATATATATATATATATATATATATATATATATATATATATATATATATATATATATGTATATATATATATATATATATATATATATATATATATGTATATATATATATATATATATATATATATATATATATATATATATATATATATATATATATATATATACCCTTGGACAACCAGAAAGACAGACAAGAAAGCAAGTTAAGAAAAACGTGGTAAAAACGCAATGATATTTTGGTGGTGCCCAGTCTGGTTCCACGAAAAAACCTTCATTTACAAATTTTCTAATAACAAAACGTTTGCGACAAAACGCTCAGGACAAAATGAGGATAGACAAAACTTTCACTGGTAGCTCATAGAGGAAAATCGAAATTTGCAACACAAACTTTGATTCACATACACTCGATTAAGAAAAAGAAAAGATGTTCAAATTGAATTTTTTTTAATTGAATCTCACATACATACAAAAATAGGCAAACAAAAACAAAAACATGGCAGTGCCCCAAGGAAGTTTTTTTTCGCTTGTGGGTCACCTCAAACAAAAGACAGAATAAAAAAAGTCAATGCTATTAAAAGTAGTTTGAAGACAGAGTAAAATTCTATGTTTAGTAGAAAAAAACAACTTTAAATTGTCTTTTAACTTTGATTTTGTCTTAATTAATGTCCGTGTGCAGAAAATACAGAAATAAACAGCTGTGCCTCAAAAAGTTGGTGTTCTAATATTTTCCAGTTTCCTGGATACTAGTAAGTTGTTCTCTTGGTTGAATATTTTTACTGAAGAAGTGAAACGTTTTTTTTGTGTGGACATTTGTTGTGAACATTTTGTCGTAAATACTTTGTCTTGAATATTTGGTCGTCAACATTTTAACTGTGAACGGGTTAACTACAAACGCTTTGTCTGTGCTCATTTTATCGTGTGCGTTATTGATTAGTGTCGGGAATATTCCTTAATTGAACAATTTGTCTGTGAACGTTTTGTCGTGTCACAATTCAGTCTTACGGCTCCAGACGTTTAGCCACATGATTGCAAATGCTTCAATCATTAATCGCTCTTGAACACATTGTTGTAAAACACGGTTGTACATGACTAGTCACCCGTTCCCCCAACGACTAACTCCAAATACACCAAATGGAAGGGTCCTGATTTTCACATACATTCGCAACATACGATTTTTGAAAGTCTCAAGGCCAGGCAGTCTGAAGAAGTTTTGAACAATGTTTTTAGACAAAAGTTTTGATGAAGCCATTCAGACCTTTTTTCACCGTTGACAAGTTGGTCAAGACCGTTGCCGTTGTAGTGTTACTGGCAACGGTGTTAAAGTCTTCATCAGTTGCGTATTGTCCTCCAGTTCGCATTCGGACAAACCATTGCCAAGATATACTACGTCTCGTCCTCATTCATCTTCAGAAGTTCTGCTTTAGTTTTTATTCAACGATAATAATAATTTTGCTTATTTTGCTTTTGACTTCAAATTCGAACGTATCAAGATTGTGACGTCATCCACGAGAGCTTGCCACAGTCATTTAAATTTTTGTTCCTGTCACATACAGGCTTTTTTGCAAACAATTTTTGGTTCTTTAGATTTCAGTTCATTTAATGATTTACATTTTATTAGAAGATTCTCTTCTAACAGCAACTTTAGATCTGTTCGAACCGGTGTTTCAAAAATAGTTAATGTTCATTCAAAAAAAACGTTCTTGTCAGCTGTGATATTTTAGTTGCAACTTTTCAGTTATAGTTGCAGTAAAAATAAAACATTTTTCAGCTGTCAGTTAAAGTTAATTTTCCACAAACATTTTGCAGTACTGTTTACAGTTATTTATTCTGTTGGTTCTATAAACAGGTTGAAAATGGTAAAACTGGTTCATGTAAAAAACTCAAGTCTCTAGGTTCTTAGAGAACGTGTTTCTTTCTTCTGCAGTCATATCACTGCAAACTGAAAAGACGGGCTCCACATATGCTTCAGAAGCAGGTGCAGAGATTATGTCTTTAGCGAAGGCAGTTATTAGTAGTATATGCAATTTTTGAAGCTGTCCAAAAACGTATTCCTGTTTGATCAATTGCTAATCTTTTTCAAGCGCTAAGATAAGCATTAATTTCTTCATCAAATAAATTTTCATGCCTAGACTGCTTGCTGAAAAAACTAAAAGCATTAACTTCTTGGCACATTTTAGTCTAGCATCTATAATTTTGGAGTACATCTTGACGCCTAACTTGCCATCAAAACCCAAATACAACGTATCTGCCAGTCATCATTTCATCAGCGACAACTGCGATCTGTCTGTCGCTTATTTTCTGCCAAGGCATGTTCAGCCTTTGTACACGTATTTATCACTTGGAGGCATGCTTACTGTGACAGCCTGATGGTTGGAGTCGGAGTAGCAGACCGTGTTTTTCTCAGAAGACGCAAATTCAACAAAATTTCGGCTAACATCCGAGACTGCCTAACTGGCTGCGGCGAACTGTGTTTTTATCGACAGTTGACAGTTAATCGACTTAAATTGGGTCGATTAACTGTCAACTGTCAATAAACCTTACAACAACCACTGGCTGCCCGTTCATTTAAGGATTAAATTCAAGTGATGCTTTTTTGTTTACTAGTGTCTGCGTGGCAGCGCTAATGCATACCTCAAAGAAATGCTACAACTGAAAGCTGAATTCCGATGTTCATGCTCTCCATCGTCTTTGCTCAACAACCCGAGGCAGATTAATCATTTTTCGAACAATCACTAAAAGGTTTTGACCAACAGCCTTTTTACTAGCAGGACTGGCTTTCTGGAACAGCCTGCCTGATATCGTGAGAGATGAAACAACAAGTTCTACGTTATTTAAACAGCGGCTGAAAACTTTTGCTGTAAGTAATGTTCAAGTACAGTTACACAGCAATCACAACAGCACTATCAATAACAAAAGGCCGCGACTAACTAAACAGCGCCATTTGAATTTATACTATTTTACAACGTTTTTATTAGGTCACTTTCTTGTCTGTTTGTTTGTTTAAGATTTTGTCTGTCCGCAAATTCCATACGATGGTGTTTATTGCCACCTAGCAAAAAACTCAAATGCTTACAAAATTTCACCCATCAAAAACCGAAAAGTAGAAAATAATTTTTACATCATAAAAAATACATTTAAAAAAACGTTTTTTCTTGTGCCCTTAAAAGTATAAAATAATATTCTGTAATTTATATACAACAAAAATCGTTGTGGGCGCATATGAACTACAACATCAAAACTTTAGTAAAACTAATAGCAAATATATAAATAATATATATAATAATACGAAATAATATATATAAACTAGCTGACCCAGCAAACGTTGTTTTGCCATATGAATTATTTTGGTTTTTGTATTAAAAGTTTAATGTACAAAATTGTGACAATTAAAAAAATCAATCTCGAAGAGCAATCGAGTATACAATACCCAGGGTTTTTGAAAATTATTCTATCGTTCTTCTCTCTTGCTCGTTCATCCTTGCTCTCTCGTTTCTGCTTGTATATATATATATATATATATATATATATATATATATATATATATATATATATATATATATATATATATATATATATATATATATATATATATATATATATATATATATATATATATATATATATAATTATATATTACCCGGTCCACTCATTTTGTGACGGATTTCAAATTTTTTTCTCTATATTTGATTCCCATTGACTCTCAAGGTTGTGTGAAAATGTCATTACGATCGGATGAATGGTGTAGCAATGCATAAAGGAAATACATACTTATTTACATATATACATACAAACATTTCTTTTTATATATGTAGATAGATATGTATATATATATATATATATGTGTATATATATATATATATATATATATATATATATATATATATATATATATATATATATATATATATATATATATATATATATATATCTTTTTTATATTTATTAAGATTAAGATAATGCGCCCACAACGTATGTTGTTGTATATGAGTTATAGAAATATTATTTTATACTTTTTAGGGCCCAAGAAAAACGTTGTTTTTTAATGTATTTTTTATAATGTAAAAATGTTAGGTAACATAAAAAATACTCGATACCCATGGTCGGATATAAAATAAAACTAATAATTAATTATTTTTTAAAAATTAAATCTAGAAAAGCTTTGAGTTAGTAGTTATTTTTGTATTTTTTAACTGAATTTATTATTTAGTTACTATTACAGTTAAAGTTATTGATCATTTTTCAGTTACTATTAGTATTA
Source organism: Erpobdella octoculata (assembly GCA_963978895.1). Classification (NCBI taxonomy): domain Eukaryota; kingdom Metazoa; phylum Annelida; class Clitellata; order Hirudinida; family Erpobdellidae; genus Erpobdella; species Erpobdella octoculata. The sequence continues at coordinate 21,828,850 of OZ022238.1, read as the reverse complement.
CAATTTACTGTCCATTATTTTTTTATTATTTCGTGTATTCAGTTAGTATTACAGTTAACTTGAACATCACTGCTTGTCAGACGGCTATTTGCTTGTATATTTAGATGTGTAGAGTTTTTAGAAAACAATGATGATAGTTATAAATATATCAAAATTAATTTATTTTTTTAAATCACTAATATTTACTTCACCGCCGGTTTTGCTCACTTTCTTGATTGCCAACTTGCCTGAAAGTTTGCAAACATTGAAATTCAAAGTTAACTAGCTTCCCGTCATTCAATTGGGTTGAAATTTGAAATATAAGCTTATTCTTCATAACAAAGCATTCTATTAAAGTTTTAAAGCAACAACAAATCAAATACAATTAAATAACTAAAAAAATGGTTACATATACAAAGTCCAAAATATGTCATTTAAAGTGTTTTGTACTAATTGGAAATCCGGCAAATATAGAGGATTGGTTGAAAAAAACCTGCTTTTTTACGGCTCACTTGTTAATTTTTTGTATAAACTTTACATTTGGTAATACTAGCATACTTGCCTTAGTTTCTGTGATGACAAAAATTGGAAGTGGAAATAAATTATGAACATAAAGAGGGCGCAATCGCTGTGTTCGTGGGAGTGCAAAAGACCGCCACGCGCTTTTATGTTTACTTTTATTTTGTAATTTTTAGACCAATTAGAGTGTGTTTTTACTTTTTCAAATTGTTATTTATGCTCTACAATTTAGTTAAGTTCCAGAATTATGAATTTTTAGTTTTTTAAAACGTATTGATTGGTTATCAAAGAAATTGCTTGCTTTTTTCTTTTCAATGAAACGTTTTATTTTTTTTTAAAACTCTAACTTATTATTTCCTTTTTAAATCCTTTATATTAACTTTACAGTGTTTGCTTGTTTGCTTGAACAATACTTTGGGACCCTTTGATACTTATGCAAATCAACTTTCAGTTATCCAATCAAGCTAAAACTGTGTCTTAAATTGCCGTCAATGACTTTGCATTTTAGTGAATTTTCAGATCATTTGGACAATAACAAACAAGATAAGAATGAATTTAATTTTATTTTTAAAAGATTAAAAAAAACTAATTTTTTGAAAAATAAACCATCCGTTTACAGCTTATTAAAAAAAAACAAAATTCAATTTTTTAAATCAAAATCCTATAATAAAAACTATGTAATTCCGCATTGACTCGAAAGTTTCCATCCTCACATACTTCACATAATAAGCATTTAGGAATTTGTGATTAATGTTTTTATTATATTTTATAGATTAATAATCAAAAAATGATTTGAAAACATTAGAAGCTGCCATTTTATAAAAAATAATTTTTTTTTAGAAACTTAATACTAGTGATTGGTTATCAAAAAAGCTGCCTGTCCTCTGTTCTCTATCGATTGTAATAAAAACATTTGCTAGCAAAGTATATTGCTTATATTAATTTAAAGTGTAATTATTTGTTTTTAAATTACTATTGGTAAAATATCCAGAATACGACTAAATATAAATTTCAACTTGAAAGGATGCTGGAATGTGGGTCAAAATACGATTGCAAGCTTTGTCGTGGAATTTAACCGATATGGAAATCTAAAAAAGCGGGAAATTAGTAATATTTTTATCACCCAATAAAACTGAAATATGAAATAAAAATGTGCACTTTCTGATAATACATTCTATAAATTTCTAAAAATTTTCTAAAACAACTCATTCTAATTGTAATTTAAAAAAATGTTTCAAAAAATGTTTTAAAAAACAACAAATCCAAAGTACAGCCAAAAAACTTGTATTCTTGGTTCTGTAATTTTTGTTGCTTTTGTTTTGAGTGAAATGTATGATGAAACCAAAAACTCTATAAAATGCTTGATTTGTACATGATTTTTATTTTTATTTCTTAGATTTCTTACTTAACTTCGTCGTGGAGTATGTAAGTTGTTATTTTTGTTATAAATTTTTTACTTACTTCCTGCCGATAGGGAGGAGCCGAGAAAAATTCCTCGAGTCCGTATTTCTTGTAGAGCCTGGGTCTGAACTATTTTTTCCGTAAAAAAAGATTTTTTCACTCAGTTTAATTTTCATATAAAATATATTGTATCACAACTATAAATTATCAACTTTAATATTTTCTTTCGTCAGAGGCTGACGATTTTCGCATGTGTCTAGCTTTTCTATAGAGAAGTGTGTTCTAGTTTGTCTATAGAGATGCGTGTTCCACTTTGTCTATAGAGACGTGAGTTCAAGCTTTCACCCGAAGATGTGCATTTGTGCATCATACTTAAGGGTTATTTTAATCAAGTAAATAATTTAATTCTTATTTTTATTCTAATATCAATTTTTTATTGTTTTATTTATTTAAATCTAAAATTTTAGTTTCTATTATTATTTTGTTCTATGAAATTAATTTAATTTTTAATTCACTGCAGTTTTAAATCAATTTTAGTTTTAATTTTTATTTTATTCAGCTAAAATAATTTCACTTCTTCTTTGAATTTATTTTAGTTCATGCTTTACTAAAATTTTTGAATTATAACCAACATTTATAAACATTTTCATGGACACACACACATGTATATATATATATATATATATATATATATATATATATATATATATATATATATATATATATATATATATATATATATATATATATATATATATATATATATATATTAATGTAAAATCGCTGTTTTTACAATAGGTTTTCCCATTGATAGACGTTAAAGGACATCGAATAACTATTATGGACATTATTATTAAACCAGAAGGTATAACTAGCCGTAACAAAGCTTCATTTATTATTTTCCACTAAAACATCAAAACCATTCTATTGAGCCCGGTATACGATTTGGTGATATCGTAACATTGGTGTCAGAATTGGGATACAAGAATGGTTTTGAAATCATTGGATGAGCTTTGGGCGAGTGAAATGAAAGACGAGCTGGAGAAACGTGGCCTGAGCGATACAGGTAAAAAGGACGAACTTATGGAACGCCTCTTAGCCGCGTTAGTGAATGAGGGCTATGGGCCTGACGACGACGAATATCTATTCGACATTGACGAGGAAGCTGTGGTCAAGCGAAGGAAATTAAAAAACAAATTGCTGGAGGAAGAAAGACAACGAGCGAAGGAAAACATGGCAGCACAGAAGAAGACAGGAGAAGGAATGATTCTTGGCCACGGAAACAAAGTAGCAGCAGCCGGTACAACTGTTGAGAGTTTGGTCGCAGGGTTGGCTGAGGCAGTGGTGGACACGGTTCTGGACCAGCGGGCTGCTGGTGATGTGGGTTGCTGCGGCGAAACCCAATTTGAACTGGAGTCCACCAGCTGTGTCTCAGAGCATGTGACGGATGACGGCCGTACAGACTGCACAAGTCAGGTGGGTCATGATGATGAGCCTGTCAAAGACGGTCATGATAAGGAACCTTGCAAAGATGCTCAAGATGAACCATGCAAAGATGGTGACAGTGATACAGTCGGTTTGGACGTCAAAAACCAAACTAAAGAAGATGAGAAGAATGTTGAAAACGAAATGCAAAACGATGAGGATGAAAGTGACGATGATGATTATAATAATGGCAATAACAACTATGGCTTTCACCCATACAGCGACGGTTCTGAAACGGAAGCCTCCATAACAGACGACGGCACCGAATATTCAGGGTCAGATTTTAGTGAAGAATCTGACTCGGATGAAGCAACCGAGGATTTAGAAACGGACGAAACTCCAATGGAAAAATACGTCAAAGTTAACTTGACAAGAAAAGAAGACACTGATTTGAGAGACGATGGCGATAATTTAAAGAAAGATCCGCTGGACGATACGAAAGTTGACACCGACGAAAGAGCCGAGTTGGAATGTGAAAAGAAAACGTTCGATTGTAGCTTGGAAGAAAACAAACATGACGGCGATGAACTTCTCCAAAACAACAATAGCAATGCAGCAAGCAAAAACTCTGGAAAAAATGAGACAAGAACAGAGAACGGTACCGAGGGTTTTAAATCAGATGAATCCACAGAAGATTCTAGATCAGATAGACTAAGAGTCATTGTAAAATCAAATAACAGTTTGATGAAGGGATTTATTGGATTTATGGAACGACGTGTTTTCGAAAAACCTTTTGAAGAGTTTCTTGAGAAAGATCTAAAGGATGTGAAGGAAGAAGAAAAAGCAGACAATTCCGATAAACCGTGCAAAGATGTTCAGGACGAGGCATGCAAAAAAGGCTGTGATGAACCGTGCAAAAATGGCAACGATGAGCCAAAGAAAGACTCTGTTGATGAGCCAAAGAAGGACTGGAAGAAACTGTGTCAAACGGTCAAGAGACTTGACTATGTTGTTTGCGAATTGCGGTCAAAGCCACGAGTAAAGATCAAGGTATTTTGGTGTTCGTGGCCGAGTCGCATTTCTTAAAAGCGATATGCTGTTCGGGACGAACAGAATTAAGAAGGGGGTAATAATGTAAAATCGCTGTTTTTACAATAGGTTTTCCCATTGATAGACGTTAAAGGACATCGAATAACTATTATGGACATTATTATTAAACCAGAAGGTATAACTAGCCGTAACAAAGCTTCATTTATTATTTTCCACTAAAACATCAAAACCATTCTATTGAGCCCGGTATACGATTTGGTGATATCGTAACAATATATATATATATATATATATATATATATATATATATAATTATTATTGTGTCATAAAAGATGTCAATAAAAACGAAACAATGGCTGCTTATTCACATGCAAATTTTCACAAAAATAAATACCCAAATGTGAGCACCACTAACAATCCCTAATTTAGCAGCAACATTATTTTATGAAAAAAGATGCTTATTTAGTTTTAGAAAAATTTTCATCTCAAAAAATATTTCATTTGATTACAACGGCCTGTCGTCATGATGCTACAGACAGAACAAATCCGCTCAGCGTGCGCCTGAGAGACTGGGGCTGTAACTAAACCTTTGGTAGTCATGAACAGTTCGCTAGATGCATGGGTAGGTGCTGATGGTGATACAGCCTGTCTGCGATTGTTTTATAAAATGGGTTTACGAGTGAATAACGTTTTGTCACTTACAAAACGTTATTCACTCGTAAACCCATTTTATAAAACAATCGCAGACAGGCTGTATCACCACTTGTTCATGGCTTGGAGGTCTAATGACTAGAACCACATTAAACGACATCAGACAATGTCAACTTTTGTTATAGAGGTTTTTTGCCATGGCAAGCATGCACCGCCTTACTCTAGAAAATTGTTTTAAATTTAGCTTGGCTTGCCGCTCTGCATTCTAGCCTGTGTTGCACAGAAAATGTGGAGAGATACAAATAAGACTTTGCATAATTTCCAAATTGTCTAGTCTTTGCTACATTTGGTACGAGTGCTAAAATTTAGTTTTTTTTTATTTTTTCGTTAGAATAGTAGCGAGTAACATTTCCAATGTTTAAAAAATTTGAGTCCAGCATCTAATATGAAAAATTACTAGCTCTTAATGCGGCCCGTGCTAGTTATTTTTCGAGACCCGAGTTTTCTGTCGGTGGTCCTGGTTTTATCCCACCGTCGCGCACATCCCTACTTAGATGAAGTTTGTGTACGACGGTAATTCCGTAGTTTATTTATTTTTCAATTTTTAAAGTGCTTTAAAATCAGACAAAAGATTATAAAAAGCACACAATACCAAGTCAGCAAGCAAAAACAGTCGCACAAATGAAAAATTTTTAAATTTTCATATTAAAGAGTAGGTGAGTGAGGTGAATTCTCAAGGATATGGAAAAATTGTTGTAGGTCGAATGTTCTCTGACTCCCGGTGGAAGAGCGTTCCAAATGATTGGTCCAGCAACATGGAAGGTTCGGTCTCCGAACTTTGTAAGACGGGATCTGGGGATTATGAGAGTAGGAAAATCAGCTGATAGGAGAGATGATCTTCTTTGAACTGTATTTGAAGTGACCAGGAGGGAGCTTATGTACTCCGGCGAGCCATAGAGCATGGTTTTGAAGATGATATTTGATATTTTGAGAATAACTCTTACCGGAATTTTTAACCACTGAAGCTTGTCCAGTAGCGTAGTGACATGACAAGCCCTACTCTACGCGAAGACAAGTCTGGCAGCGGTGTTTAACACCTTCTGGAGAGTATACAGTGTTTTTTGTTAACATTTGTTAGTAAAGAATTGCCGTAGCCCAGTCGCGTTAATACCAACTGAACTAGAAGAGTTGTTAAAACCTCTCAAGAAACAAAAGGTTTAATTTTCCTGAGAACCCGCATTACCGCATAGCAGCGGGCTGATGTCCTGTTGACGTGGGAGCCCATAAACAAGGTTGAGTCAAAGTAAACACCGAGACTTTGGACTATCTTTGACGGGCGAATTTCAGCACCAGCAAGCCGCAGCGATGCGGGCGGCACTGAACGCAGGGCATAGTTCGATCCAAGTCACATCACCTCAGTCTTCCCCGAGTTTAGTAGTAGCCGATTAGACGCCGTTCAGTCAGCAATACTGGAAAAACAGCCTTCTATCCTCAGGAAGAGAGATGAAATATCCTTTGGCTTGCAATGTTCATATAATTGTATATTATTCGCGTATTGGTAGCTAGACAAACCACATTGAATGACAAGACCCTCTACCTCAGCAACATAAAGCAAGAACAGCAGCGGATCGAAAACAGAGCCCTGCGGGTCTCCAGAAAGGATATCATCGCCGGTCACCGCCGAGCCGTCAGGCGTGATGAGCGTTTGTGTCCTGCCTGTCAGGTAGGATCGAATCCAACCATGTACAGTCTGACGGATGCCGAAAGAAACATCCAGCCTGGTTAGTAGGAGATCGTGGTCGACAGTGTCGAAAGCAGCCGACATGTCGAGAAGAAGGAGTATGACGACATCGCCTGAATCAATGGCCCGACGGATATCGGCATTGAATATTTGTTCCAAATATTTTTTTTACTTGAATACCAGCAGCGTCATTTCTGTGCTTGTGGTCATTGAACATTGCCGTTTCAGAGGAGTGGTATCGACGATAGGCAGACTGCGTTGTCGGAAGGAGAGAGTTCTTGTCGAGATAGGTTTGAAGACGTCTCATAACGAGTCGCTCAAGAAGTTTAGACAGAACACACAAGTTTGAGATTGGTCTATATGACGACGGCAAATAAATAGCAGTCGTGGCTCACGGTAAAGGTTTGTGAATTTCACTTTTTTTTAACATAGAGTTTTAATTTAAAATTTTACTGTTTCTACTAGTTCGTTCTTTTGTTTTATTTGTTGATTAAACAAGTAAATAAAAAACGAATTTTTAAAACCCAATGCTTTTATATGTAATTAAAACACAAATTTTGCAATCAATTTTTTCTTCCGTAATAATTGCAAGCCAGTCCCAAGCCTGGAGAAAGGAGGAGGGAAAAGTTAAAAAGATCAAATTATGATCCACGACAGGAAGTACTCAAGTGCTTCCTACATACAGCCATTAGAGTCTTAAAACACCTGGTGTAAAGGACTATAAACAATTATAAAAAAAAAAAAAAACTAATAATTCAATATTGCATTGTCTTCTATTTTGAGCATGTATGCAAAATTTGAAAAAAATCTATCGTCAGGAAGTGACTCAAAAATTGATTGCAAGATTTGAAACAGACAGACAGAGAAACAAACAGAGACGACGAGTTAATAAAAGCATTGGTAAAAAAGAAACTCTTTTAGAAGGTAAGAAAACTTACATAAAGTTATGTAAGGTATATGTATACAAAATTTCTAAAGACTAAAGAAGCTAAGACAAAATTAAATGAAAAAAAACGTCTGAAAACACAGTTTTACTTGAAACTTTATTTCTGTTATTCAAAAATAGCTCTTGAACAGTTTGACCATTAAAGGTGCGCGACGTTTATATTTTATGTTTCTATAATTGACAAAGTTTATGGAAAATAAATGTCCCCGATTTTAATTTATAGTCAGCCTAAAATTTTTGTCTAAATAACAGAAAACAAGTTATTTTGTTATTTTGTAAATTTTTAAGAAAAAGTGTTTTTTAAATTTATTTATTTTTTTAGACTTTCATCATCACTCCAACCAACTTTACCAGACAATTCGACAATAGGGATTTAATTAATGATAAAAGTAATTATTAAAAATAGTACAGTTACTTATTTTAATTTTCACACATGTTTTTAGCAGTTTTTGGATAACTGGTTAGGCGTCTAAAAGTCGATTACACTAAACCCGAGAACTTCTTCACTGGCGCCGAAATGAACTGGGCGGCCTGTGATTGTTCTTGAGCAAAATAAAATCTTGAATGGTGAGAAAGAGAAGATTTACAGAGAGAGAGAGAGATAAGAAAAAAAAGAGAGTGAGAGAGCTGGAGAGAGAAAAAGAGAGAGAGAGCAGGAGAAAAAGAAAGAGAGACAAATCTTGAAGATTGATATACCATACCAATTTGGTGGAAAATAATAGAATTAAAAAAAATTATTTTAAAAAAACATTAATCAGATTTAACATAAATGTTATAAATTAAATCACTTAACTAAAAATATATGCGTCGCTGTTTTTTGTCTAGTCTAAAATAACTTGAAATGGTAATCATTCTGACAGGTTTGAAGGTGCGTGTGTGCAAGAGGTTTTCGGTCGCGTCTGTATGTATGTTATCATTTTTGCCTAAAGCACGCTCCAAATTGACAAAGTACAAACGATAGGATAATCCAAAAAAAAATCTGATCAAATCGTTCGATGTGAACTAGTCACGCACAAACCCAATGCGACTGGCAAGTTGAAATCGCGTGTATTTAACATTTTGACCCAGATTTTGTTTTCAAATAATCACGAGAAAATGTGTCAGGAATAGTCAAGATGACACGTTGAACATAATAGTTTTCTAATGTTGCAGGAGTAGATGCCCCATCTATATAACTATGGTTTTTATGTTTCTCAATTCCTAATTTTTATAATGTAAATTGTTATTAAACATACTACTTCTATCATAAGGCATTTAAAAAATTGGTTTTATTGTTCTGCTGTTTAATTAGGTCAAATGGTCATGTGGTCAAATGGTCAATCGTCAAATCAGAGTTGTCCGTGGGTTGGGCTGAGTTACGTCGATTTGAAATGGGTTGGGTCAAGAATTTTCAACTTGCGGTTGGTTCGAGTTAAATTTTTTTTTTAAACTTTTGATTATAATATAATAAAAGATTTGTTTAATTTAGGAAAATATGTTCAAAACATTTCATTTCGTTGTTTATAACATCTAATATTAGCATCTATGTTAATGTTGTTTACGAATATGATCGCGACTCAACGAAATGGCGGTCAACTTATCGATAAGTCGTAAACGAATAAAATCGATTCTAATATGAGAGGTATGTTTTTTTGAATTGATGGCTAACATGTAGTCTAGAAAACATTTTCCAATTTGATAGTATGTCATTATCGACTAAGAAACTGAGACTTTGAGTAAATATATGACTAAGCAGTGTTTCATCCAGACCCCTTGACTTTGGGGAAAATTTGAAATTTGGGGAGGGGGTGATCTATAGCGCTGACTTTTCGATAGAGCCCTGTGTTTCATTCAGACTTCATGCTTTGAGGAAATTCAGGGAGGAGGTTTTCAATAGCGCTAATAACATCATTAAGCTTTTTTTTAATAATTTCACAAAGTCAGGTTTTAAATAACAAGTTTAAAAAATAAAAAATAAAAAATCAGCCAAATAATATTATAATTATGCTGATTTAACTATCCTGCAATATCAAACACAAGTCAGCTTTGAACGGGGAGATGTATACGTCTTGGTTTTATCAGCATAAGTAAAGAACAGTTTCCAGTTGTCTCTTAGTTAACACGTTTTGACCACAATGATCAACCGTTAGTCGTTGACGCAATTTGTTGCAAATTTTGCTCATGACTGAAAAGTATTGTTCAACATTTGTAGCTCCACGGAGAAATGTAATGCTAGCAAATGCAACCAAGAAATGCAAACGTAGGAAAAGCATCACCAAATCTTCTGTCGTAAGAGAAATTAAAACATTTTTTACAAACTTTTACTTTTTTTTTGCCGTTGTAAAGTTTTGGTTTCAAATAATTAAAAAAATTGAAATAATTTGCTCAAATTTATGCTCCACGCGTGAAAAATCTGTCTCTTACTTTTGGAAAAAGTTAAAATTTTTTGGGGAGAATTTATGATTATTATGGGAGAAAAAGTTTCCCCTAAGACGTCTAGATAAAACACTGTGTATGATGTAAATGTCACATTTTACGTATATTTGTGTAAATAGCTTATTTTATTGTCTTTTATTATGTTAATTACTGTATTTGGCTTGTATGTATATATGTGTGTTCATATATGTGTGTATATATATGTATATGTGATGTATGTGTATATATATACGGGTGTATATATATATATATATTTTTAATCTGTATATGTATATATTTGTGGTTTATATATATGTTGGTATATATATATATATATATATATATATATATATATATATATATATATATATATATATATATATATATATATATATATATATATATATGTGTGTGTGTGTGTGTGTCTACCCTGTGACACTGTAGCGTTGACTGTGGCTGAATAACCCGATACGGGAGCCGCAGTTTATTTCACATTTTCCGCAGGGGTACTCAGCGGCAGGAACTACGAATGATACGACGGCAGACCTTGCTTTCTTCTGTTTGCGAACCTTCCTTTCTTCACGCCGGATCCCATGTCAAACTTTTTTCTCTTCATCGGCCTGTTTTGACAGCTGCACGCTAGCCAGAGCGGTCAGAAGTCGCGACCTCAAGGTTAGCTGGGCTGATGTTGCATGACCTCAGATCCCTCTTGCAGACATCTTTGTAGCGCAGAAGGGGTCTCCCGGTTGAACGCGTTCCTGTGGCTAGCTCACCATAAAGAATATCCTTTGGGATGCGACCATCATCCATTCTGCAGATGTGTCCTAGCCAGCGCAGACGTTTCTGAGAGAGGATAAAAAACATGCTTAACATCCCAACCTTGGTGAGAACGTCCGCGTTAGAAACATGGTCCTGCAGGTGATGCCAAGAAGTCGTCTGAGGTTGCGCAAATGAAAGACGTTCAGTCTCCTCTCTTGACAGGCGTACAGAGTCCAGGTCTCGCTGCCATACAAATGAGTGCCTAGCACACATGCCCGGTACACCTCCATCCTCGTCCCGATGGTCAGCATGGAATTGTCCCACACAGGTTTCGCGAAGCGGGCCATGACAGTTGCTGCCCTGCCTTTTCTCATGTTGAGCTCGGCATCCAATGACAGGTTGCTCGTGATACTGGAGCCGAAGTACGTAAACCTGTCCACCACGTCCAGGGTGTGGTCACCGATGGTGATTTTGGGAACAGAGCTGACATCCTGACTCATGACCTGGAGTTTCTTCAGGCTGATGGTGAGCCCAAACTCAGTGCATGCCTCCGCGAAACGAGTGATGAGTCGCTGTAGAGCGGCCTCAGAATGGGTCGTGAGAGCAGCGTCATTGGCAAGGAGCAATTTTCTAATAAGAATACTGCGCACCTTGATCTTTGCTTTGAGACGAACAAGGTTGAAGAGATTCCCGTCACTTCGTAAATTTAGGTAGATGCCGTCTTCGCATCCGTTGAATGAGTAGCCCAGCAACAAGGAAAACAAAATGCCGAAGAGTGTTGGGGCTAAAACACATCCTTGTTTAAGGCTGCTTTTGATGGAAAATGGGTCTGATGATACCCCATTGTACTGGACTGTTCCAGCCATGCCTTCATAAAATGACTAAACCACCCTCAATAACTTGGGAGGGCATCCTATTCTCTCAAGAAGGGCAAACAGACCAGACCGGCTGACCAAGTCGAAAGCTTTTGTCAGGTCAATGAAGGCAAGAAATAAAGGACGTCGCTGCTGTCTGAGGGAGAACACCATGTCGATGGTCAAACGCCCAGCCCGAAACCCACACTGTGATTCGAGGTATACACGATCAGCAAGTACCTGCAGGCGATTGAAGAATACTCTTGCAAAGGCCTTACCCACAGTGCTAAGAAGAGAAATCCCGTGGTAGTTGTTACTCGTGTACACAGTTGTTACAGCGTGACAATCCTCGCATCGCGCATGTCCTGAGGTATTGTTCCTTCTTCCCAGCACTGAAGCAAGAGCATATGGAAATGACTAAAAAGGAAACTCTCTTTAGTATCTTTCACAACCTCCGGCGGAATTCCATCGCTGCTCGGCGCCTTTCCGCAACAGATCGAATCTATCGCCTTTTGAACAGTGCATTTGTTTGGGTCGAAGACGCACCCTGCTGCTCACCATTGAGTGGTCAGTGTCGCAGTCGGCAATGTGGTAGCTGCGCGTAAAGAGCACGCAATTCAGCAATGATCTCCTAGTGATGACAAAGTCTAGCTGATGCCAGTGCCTTGACCTGGGATGTTGCCAAGACACTCTGTAAGGGGTTTGGTAGAAAAGAAGGTGTTAGTGATGGCAAGCCCGTGAAAGGAATAAAGCTCAAGCAGTCGTTGCCCATTCTCGTTGAGCCCTCCGACACCGATGGTTCCAATGCAACGTGGCCAAGACGCGTGATTTGCACCCACTCGGGTATTGAAATCTCCAAGTAGAAAAAGGTTCTTTTTCACCGGGATCTTCCTGATCTTTGCCTCGAACTCTTCATAAAACACATCCTTAGCCTCAGTCGTGAAAGCGAGTGTAGAAGCATACACGCTGAAGATGTGCGTAGGTCCGCAGGAGGTAATAAAGCGGAGTGAAAGGATAGGCTCGGTTTCCTGAGAAGGAGGCTCAACTGACACGACAAAAGATAGTTACGGACTACGAAACCAACCCCATGCAGTCAGTTCTCATCCGAACCCAGACCCTGCTAAAAGAAAGTGTAATTCGTTTCCTTAAGGTTACCACTAGATGCAAGCCGCGTTTCCTGAAGGGCGGCGATGTCAATGTTTCTTTTGGCCAGCTCGCGATCAATGATGGCGGTTTTCCTGACGACGCCAATGTTTTGGATGTCGTCAGAGAGGCCAGTACACAATGTTCTGAAGTTCCAGGTTGCCAGTCGCATGACTGGGTTTTTAGCGGGGTAGTACCTTATTGCTCATGGGCTGCCTGGGTTAAGCGAGCGGTAACTTCCCAATGGAGTCAGAAAAACTTCCCACCGTCGAGAACAACCCCTAGCGCCCAACTCTACGCCAATTGAGCCTGGGCTTAAAATAGGTAACTGCTGCTCTCCGTGTTGGTCCCGCGCTGAGACAGCGTGGCTGGAATGACCCTTCCAGGTGCAAGCCTGAGCATGTGTTATGGAGATCCTGGGGTGCCCAGAACCAGGGTCCCCTCTCGGCTTTGCTAGCAGAATCCGGCGGAAAGGCAAGTCGATACGGCCGGTGCCAGTTCAGCTGCAGGAGAAGCAAGAAGGCGTCGCAATGCTCAACCAACTGTCTTAGGTGCTCCGAACCTGATTTGTATTCTGGGTTTACTCACTCCCATAGCCTTTGACCATCCAAGACCAGCCTGCAAGGCAGCAGGAAACTTGCGGAAATCAGAGTTTTTCTTTTCTTAGACAGACCCACCTAAAAAGGTTTTGCGAGCTCTGTCTGCCCCGGTTTGAAATCAGAGTTTTCCTTCTCTTAGACATATCTATCTGAACAGGTTAAGCGAGCCCTGTCTGCCCCGGTTTGAAATCAGAGTTAGCCGTTCTCCTAGATACTGCTGGTCCACGGCACCATACTCTGTATTATTCGGCGCAACCCCTTGGGAAGGCTTCCCCCATCCGCCACCAGAAGGACGCGCCCTAATGCCAAAGTATCACACCACAGGGTGTCCCAGGACAGGGTGTATCCCTGCACATATATATATATATATATATATATATATATATATATATATATATATATATATATATATATATATATATATATATATATATATATATATATATATATATATATATATATATATATATATATATATATATATATAATATATATATATATATATATATTTATATATATATAAAATATACCCTAAAGTATAATTTTATAAGCTAAGTCAATATATGAAAACAATTTTTTTTATACAATAGTTATATATATATATATATATATATATATATATATATATATATATATATATTTATATATATATATAAAATATACCCTAAAGTATAATTTTATAAGCTAAGTCAATATATGAAAACAATTTTTTTTATACAATAGTTGAATGAAAAAATGAAATGTATGTGCAGTATTTCCAAACAGCTGGATAAAATAAAACTGAAAAATAAGGATAACCTCGAAAGGAATCTACTAATAGTATTGACAATTTGGATGAATAAACAACTGAATTTTGTGATGGATAGATTAATTGAATTAATTAAATATATTGAAGGAAATACCGATGAATAAAACAAGCCAGTGAATATTTGTTCCAAATATTTTTTTTACTTGAATACCTGCTTGTGGTTATTGAAAAATTATCTGTTGATCTGTTTTGTTGTTATTTCATTTTTTATTGATTATTTCCTTTGTTTTGTTTTCATCTTGTTAAACCTTTGTATATTATTTTAAAACATCATCAAATACAGAGAGAGAAGAGAGAGAGAGCCTTTGTTTGAATGACGAGGAATACTTTATAAAAGTTGATGGGTACTCTTCTAAGTTTCAGTGTGCAGTGAGACTTGGCTCGTCTTTTTAAAGCTTTCCGACGTTGAAGGACCATAAATATGAGCCGATGGAGATATTTTCTTAAGACACTTGATAGAATAAGCTAAAACGCATACTTACAATGAATTTCGAGGTATAATATAAACAATCAATTTTATTGAAACACTCTATACTGATACATGAAGAAATAATAAACATCTAAATACACGCCACATCTAGGTGTATAGATTTGAATAACATCGTTAGCACAGGGAACTTTAGAATAAAAACGAAATCAAATTTTTAACATTCCATCGAAGCTTACGGAAGATTGCGAATTGGATCTTATATTTAGAAAGTCAATTTTTATCTCAAAAATTTGCTTTTTCTCATTCTTGCTGCTACTTGCCCTATAGAATCCTTACTTCTGTTTATTTAATTATTTTTCAAGAATTTTAAATTTTTTCAACAAAATGCCATTATTAAAAAAAATTATTTTACAAATATGGTACAAATATTGATTGTTAAACTTTAGTTCTTATAAAAGCACAATAATAAGATATATTATTCGTAGTTCATGTATATAATTCAAGTCATGACAAAACCCATTAGATCAGGGCTGCACAACCTTAGATCCGGCCCGCCAACGTGTTTTGTCCGGCCCGCGGGATAATTTCGTTAAACACAGAAATCTGCCCCGCGAGCCAAATTCGTTTTCAAAAAGTTTGAATCATACTTATTTTTATAATACTCGTTAGTGCATCTATCGACTTTTAGTGCAGCACATCCCTACAAACTGGAAGTGGGCTATAAATCTACAATTTTCAGCAAAGTTTCGTTATCAAGAATGACGATTCAACGCCAAGTTGTCGACCTTGCACAAGATGTTACCGAGCAGTTGCACAACAAAATAAAAAATTGCAAATATTTTTCTGTGGCTTTGGACGAGAGCATTGATAACATCGATACTGCACAGCTCTTAGTGTTTGTGAGAGCTGTGAACGACAAGTTTGAGGTCACTCAGGAATTGACTGGAGTAGCTTCATTGCATGGATGTACCACAGGCTTAGATATTTTCGCAGGAATGAAGTCAGTTCTTGATGAATTAAATTTACAGTGGTACAAGATGTGTAGTATGACAACCGATGGGGCTTCTTCAATGATGGGAAAAGAAACAGGGTTAGCTGGTCAACTTAAATTATATTTAAATGAGAGTGATCTCTGTGATGATGCTGTAAATATGTACCACTGCATTATTCACCAGGAAGCACTCTGTAGTCGTGTCATGAAATTTGACAACGTTATGAAATATGTTTTCAATGCGGTCAATTTCATACCTGCCAGGGGCCTCACTCATTGTCAATTTCAATATTTCTTAGAAGAAATTCGAGCTCAGTACCAAGATATTCCTTAACACACAGACGTCCATTGGCTAAGTAGAGGAAAAGTGTTAAAAAGATTTGTTGAATTACGTTCAGAAATTGAGACATTTCTAAATGAGAAAGGTAGAGAAACTGCTGTGTTTGCTGATAAGACATGGCTTTCTAACTTGGCCTTTCTTACAGACATCACAAGTCATTTAAATACCGTCAATAAACGTCTGCAAGGTAAATGTCAATTCATTTTTTATATGTTTAAAGACTTGCAAGCTTTTCAATTGAAACTCCAGCAAGCTTTTCAATTGAAACTAAGCTTATCCTGTCTCAGCTGAAGTTTTCTACTTTTCAAGCAGGAATACCAATGTAAATTTTTAGCACCTTATGAGTCAATTGCAACATTAAAGGAGGAATTTGAAAATCGTTTTCAAGACTTCAGGAAAGTAAAGAATTGTTTAATTTTATGTGTGACCCCTTCGGCTGTACAGTGGACAAATTTCCTGGTGAATATCAATTAGAAATCATCGACCTTCAGTGTTCATCTAATTTGAAAGCGGTTTTTAAAGACAATGACATTTTTAACTTTTTCAGACATCTTTGTCCAAACAAATACGGCGCAATAAAGGATATGGCCTTAAAGTTGTTTTCAATATTGGGGAGTACGTATTTGTGTGAGCAGACGTTTTCTATATATAATTTGAATAAAAACAGTTTGAGATCAAGCTTGACTGATGGCAATCTCACTGCCAATTTAAAGGTTGCAACAACTGAACTAGAGCCAAACATTAAAAAATGTAAAAAAAAACATTCAGTCACATCACATTAGAATGGTTTCTATTCATGTTTGGACTCAACTAGATTTTGTTGATTGCAAAATAAATAAATAAAAAAAAACTGATTTTCATTTCTTTGTAACTCACTTTGATATAGTTACAGTAGTAAGACATGTAGTTCATTCACCATTTTTTGTGTATTAGCTGTTAATATTTAACGTAAATTCATATACTAGTATATTTAGTTTGCTATTATAAAACGTGAATTTTTTCCGGCCCTCGAGCTATCTGAGAACATACAATTCGGCCTTTGGCCTCAAAAAGGTTGTGCACCTTTGGATTAGATAGTTAGAATTGTCATAAAAGGTAGTCTAGAAACGTTTACTAGATTGGTTATCAACCTGCTTCAAAAGGATGAACGCAAAAAAAATAAAAGCAAAGCAACTACACAGTTTAATTTAGACAAGTCATGAACGAATCACTGAAATTAAATCAAACGTCAGTTCTAGAAGATTTTACATCATGTTGTGGCGGTAAAAATACAGTGTTTTTGTAGGTAAGAATGAATGATATAAACAATCAAAAATCTATGTTAAACAGGTGCTTTGGTGAAGTTTATCACAGTGACGTTTGTACTAAGACAAACCTCACCACTTGATAAAATAAAATAAAAACGTAAGCGCTGGTGATGATGACGATTCAATTTTTGTCTTTGTTATGATTGAAGGATGAAAACAATTGCATCAGCTCAAAATTATAAATAACCTCTAGGGACAATTATTGTCTCAAATTCTGAAAACCTAGCTACGTAATGCAGCAAAAATAAATGTTGACAATAAAACTAGTACTATTTTAAAAAGTTTGTAAAACGATTTAACGCACAATTCTTGAATCAAAAATCTAAAGATAAAACCAAAAGCATGACATATCACCGGATATTTGAACTTTAAAAAAATTACTCAAATTTTCGTGCTATTCTGCCACTAACAAGATTGTACTTTTTTATTTCAAACAATATGTTTTCTTTTACAAAAAATGTGATCTACAATTTTATTTGTAGTATCTATAAGTTTTTAACAACGGTTATTTTTATTTTTTTACTTACAATTATATTATGGATTATAGTTTTCAATTAATTACTAATAAACCTTTAGAAAAATACATTACTTGCCAATCTAATATATAAAGCACAAATGAGTGGCCTTTGTTTTGTTATTACACTAGTCTAGAGCAAATAAAGGGATCTGTACAAAATTTGGCATAGTAAACATTTGCCACCTAGAAAATATTTTGGTCAAAAGAAGATTTTTTTTAAGTTTTTCGAAAATTATTTTTTTGGATAAATAATTTTCTATTTTTGAAAAATTAAAATTTTATGTTATCGCAGTGATTGGAAAGCGTTTTTTGCCTCTTTTATTTTTCTGGATCTCTATGTAAGGTGACGTTGTACTGGATACTAAAATGTAAATTTTCATAGATTTTCAACTGTCCTATATGAAAACTGTAAATGTTTTAAAGTATTGTGTTTATTGCATTATAGAGGAGGACATTTTCACTACAATCTTATGCAAAAAAGCTTTTTTTTTACATGCTTTTATTAACCTTCACTAGTCCGGATCTCTATAGGATGTCCGCGAACATTTTGAGGTTTGGATAGATTATTATAAAATTTGTCCAATTAAAAAAATCTTTTAATTTTAATAAAAAAAAACTAAAAAACAAATTAGAGAATCATATTGATAATGACGACACAAACTTTCATCGTCATAGTAACTATAAACATCTTTTGTTTATTATTTTCCGGGGTAATATTTTCCAATACGGTGTCGCTTGAAATTTTATTTGTTTTTGTGTACATTCTTAAAAGAATAACTTCAAATTTTAAAAATAACTTTCACTTCTTAAGTATCGAAGATTCATTTGATGTAACAATAGATTGTTAATTTAAAGCAATAAAACTATAATGTATAATTCGTGGTTCTATCAAAACAAATGTAGACGACGCTTTGATCGACACGCAGTTAGTATTTGATTGGCATATGTTTAGTCAGTAAAACTGTTGTGTTGTGAAAGTTTAAAGTTGTTAACTTTGCATAAAGATTAATTAACTATTAAAAATCCCAAACCACAGGACTTATGTTAGAGCATTTAATGTTATTGCGAACCAAAATTTAAATACAATTATTAAAGGCTGTGCAAAGTTGTACCATTTTTACTATGTTTTTATTTATATATATATATATATATATATATATATATATATATATATATATATATATATATATATATATATATATATATATATATATATATATATATATATATATATATATATATATATATATATATATATATATATATATATATATATATATATATATATATATATATATATATATATATATATATATATATATATATATATATAGCGGGTTGCTGGCGAGGAAAATTTCACCCCCGAAAAAAGAAAAGTTGAAAATAATATTTTCATCATAAAGAAGTAAACAAAAAACGAGTTTTTCAACACAAACTTTGATTTTAAATACACTTGATTTAGAAATACAAATGATGTTGAAATACAGTTTTTTTTTAAATTGAATCATGTATTGTCATACAATATAAAGCTATGCTGAAAGTTTCAGCTTCCTAGTTAGTTAAAAAAACTGGTTAAATTTTACTTGCAAGATTTGCGTACAGAGAAAGACACACACAGACCCACATACATACACAACCACGCACACAAACTGAGATTGTAACCTAAAGAAAAGTTTGTAAAAATACTTAAAAAAAAACAACGCCTTTCTCGTGCCCTAAAAGTACTTATAAGCCATGGCTGAACTTCTAAATAACTTAGTCACAATATGGTGACATACTTTAAAACGGTTTTTAATTCATATGCAATGAAAAACGTTCGGCGCTTATAGAACATCAACATTTCTGTGAAAGAAACATTTATAAAAAAAAATGCGCGTAACGTTTTTTATTGCACATGAATTGGAAACTGTTTTAAAGTATGTTACCATAATGTGACAAAGTTATTCAGAAATTCAGCCAGGTTAATAGGTGTATGATTTTATGCTTTTTAGGGCGCGAGAAAAACGTCGTTTTAAAAAAAAAGTCTTTTTTTATTATGTAAATATTAATAATTTTATGATTATATTTTTTGTCTGTGCAATTATTTTTAAAAGTTGTTAATCAATTTTAAATAAAGTTATTTATATGAAGACTTTATATTGACTTGTTTTATACTATTGTTTAATAACTTCGATGTCTCAGTTTCAATGTTCAAATTATAATTTAAACGTGACGGGCCAAAATGGCGGTAAATACAAAACGAGAAAGATAGTATGTATCTATTCGGAAAAAAACACCGTGCAAAAAACCTCAAATGTTTCAAATGTTTAATTAAATAAAATGCTTTGTAGGCTGCTTAGTAAATTTGAGTGCAGCAATAACTTCATTTGGAATGGTTTGCGGACGTTTCATCAAAGGACGATTCATCATGGGACTGTTCATCAAGGACTAATCATCAAAGGTCTATTCATCAAGATACTATTCATCAAAGAACTAGTCATCAAGAGGACGGTTCATCCTAAGGACTGTTCATCTAATGTCTATTCATCAAGAGGACTATTCATCAAATATTTAAATTTGAAGCCATTCCTCCAACAACCTTTATCAATATATTGTATACCCAAGATATTTTCAGTGAAAAATTAAACAATGTATTTTTAGAAGACAGTTTTTTTTATCTATGATAAAAAATATATACATGATTAATTATTTTAAAGTCTGCAATAAATTTTAAACATATCAATAATTTTAAAAAATATTGATGGCAACACGCATTTATGGAATTACAAGTGCGATAAGAACATACTTATTTATTATGAATATTGGAGAATTCGTAAAAATTGTAAAGCGAAAATGATGAAAGAAGGTGATGTATCTAGACTCAATAGATAAAATATAATACTATTCTATTATAAAGTAAAAAGTATTTGGATGCAACCACAGTAGCACTGTAAATTTAATATAAATTTCCCTACATTTTGGTAGCATATTTTGGTTGAAAATAACATTTTAAACCATGTTATTAACCTTTTGGAAGAATAGTACCTAAAACACTATTGCTGCATAAAGTAACATAAAAAAAATTAGTGGGCGACGAAGTTGTCACAAGCTAGATAGCCCAATTATGTTTTATCTTGCACTGCGCAGTTTCATGATTTGAGTTAGAGATCTTTGTACGTTTTTAAAAGTTTTATAGCCTACAAATATGTCAATTTTGAAACTATGTCTATAAATGAATTTTATAAAACTTTTTCAAGTTACCTGAACACCATTTATTTATTGTAATCTACATACATAATTTCCTATGTTTGTATGTATGTATGTATGTATGTATGTATGTATGTATGAATGTATGTATGTATGTATGTATGTATGTATGTATGTATGTATGTATGTATAAATGTATGTATGTATTAGGGATGTCACGGGTAGTACTTTTTGGAGTTTTCGGGTTCGGGTTTGTGAAACTAGAGTTTTCGGGTTCGGGTTCGGGTTTGTAAAACTCGAGTTTTCGGGTTCGGGTTCGTCAGGTTTTCGGGTTCGGGTTCGGGTTTGTAGTTTTTGCAAAAACCGGGTTTGCGTTCGGGTTCGGGTAATGGCTTATGATTTCAAATTCCTGGATTGATTTTAAATTTACCTAGTGTATATACATATACAAACGAGAGCGATCAATTCATCCATTGAACATTACACGTATTAAATAAACTCTAACAAGTTATTTTTTAGCTTTACAAATAATGTGATTTCTTTGGCCGAAGGAGGCTTAATTATTTTAGTTCGTTCGTGGCTCGGTCCGGCCAGATAATCAGGCGGATTAGTGGTCTAGCTTACAAACTCACCAATAAAATGACCTATTTGTGTTATTTGTTACGCAAAGGTGATAATACAAAACTTGCATGGCTTGCGATTAGTATAATACGTTACCTCTTAAATTATTGTAATTTATTAATTTTTTTCGCGGCTCGGTCCGGTCGGGTAATCAGGCGGATTAGTGTCCTAGCTTACACATTTGCCAATAAAATAACTGTGGCGCATAGATCATTTATAGACTTTGCCAGTTAAAGTTTAGGATTATGCAAGCTTACCTTTATAACAAAGGGTCTTTGTTATATCAGAAAAACTTTGAGTATATGAATGAATAAATATAAGGTTATATAACTGAAGTAAAAAGTTTAGAGTCATAGCTATCCGCGATTTCTTCGACCAAAGGAGGCTTAATTATTTTAGTTCGTTCGCGGCCTGATAATCAAACGGATTAGTGGTTTAGTTTACACAATCACTAATAAAATGACGTATTTGTGTTATTTGTTACGCAAAGGTGATAATACAAAACTTCTACGCTCGCGATTAAAATAATATATTACGTCAACAAAACTTGTAATTTATAAATCTCTAAGACACAGCCTTTATAAAGATTTATTTGTTCACAACTCCGAGTTCGGTTATTAAGCATATAAATTTTCGGGTTCGGGTATCAAGTTTTCACATTTTCGGGTTCGAGTTCGGGTTCGGGTATCAAGTTTTCACATTTTCGGGTTCGGGTTCGGGTATCAAATTTTTACACTTTCGGGTTCGAGTTCGGGTTCGGGTATCAGAAAAAGACCGGGTAGTACCGAACTCGGGTTCGGGTTCGGGTACCCGTGACATCCCTAGTATGTATGTATGTATGTATGTATGTGTCACGGTTGTCTCCATCGTCGAATGTAATTTTTTTTTTATGAATAACTTTATTGCGCGGACTAGGCGGAGAGCGCGATGAAAAACGCCGACTAGAGAGGTAGCGTCGGTTCGCTTATCGATCAAACTTGCTCGTTTTTGGTGTGCTTTTAGTTCTAGCGTCTTTCCTTTTTGGTTTTGGATAATAATTTTTAGTACGTTGTATAGATATTGTGTAGTCGTTTAATGGTACCTAATTTTATCGATTTCGGATGAGTATTAAATAAGTAGTAGCGTGAAATGTAACATAATTTTAAGCACACTTTCTTGTAAATTTGTTGAGTGCTGACGTAAGCGCTTTCGTTCTGCGTTGTGATTGGCTAGTTAAGTAATTATCATAACTCCTTTTGACTAATTGTCGTTTTCAGCTATTTGTATCGTTGCTAATGTAAAACTTTCTAGTATATCAAATTATAAAGCGAATTATCTGTTTGGAAAAGAAGTTTAGTTTAATAATATTACTTCTTTGCGGTGATTTTGATGTATATTGCCTTTGTAAACTTTTGTGTGTCAAACGGTCACGTGGGGCTAGTCAAACGGTCACGTGGGGTTAGTCAAACGGTCACGTGGAGTTGGGGCTGCATTCGGATTGGTGGTTTTTGTGGATTGAAATTGACACGTGTGCTAGGCTATATAAGAAAATTTTGCGTTTGAAATTTTAGTTAGCTGTCGGTTCAGCCTTAGAGTGACGGACGCTGTCTCGATCTTTACAGCCGAACTGACCGCGATCAAAAAAGGAATCGAGTGGATGGCCAGACCTGACGGTCCAGCCAAGTTGGCGCTGTTCACGGACTCGTACAGTTTTGTACTTGCTCTTAAAAACAGCGCTAACGCTAACAAATCCCCATTAGTTGCTTCAACCTTAGCGTTAATCGACTCGATTATGCGTGAAGGTAAAGAAGTAACGGTGATCTGGGTTCCCAGTCACGTGGGCATTACTGGTACCGAAGCTGCTGATCGACTTGCTAAAAGTGCGATCAAGCATGCAGAAGTCGAACTTGTGATCGAGAGAGAACTAGTAGACTTCAAGAGGGCCATCAGGAAAGAGATAATGCGTGAGTGGCAAAAGAGATGGGATGAGGAATCCCATAGCCGCCACTACTGGTCTATTGAGTCGAAAGTCTCTCAAAAAATCAAGTTCGCCACAACGCCCCGGTGCAAGGAAGTTGCCATTACCAGACTCCGTCTAGGTAAATGTCGACTGAACTTATTACTTAAAAATTTTGGACTTGCATGATACGGGTTTGTGCGAAACTTGCAGGAGTCCGGAAACTGTTGAACACTGGGTGCTCAACTGCAGGGCAACAGGTCATCCTAGAGCCAAGATGAGAAAAATCTGCAGACGGTTCAAGCAAGAACCCACCCTGCCAGTCGTCTTAAAGTCTCCACGATGCCAGGAAGTCATCTACTCCTGGATCAAGGATCACAACATCGCGCTGTGATCAACGACCGGCCATCCAGCTTAATCCGGGATTGAGGATGACAGCAGGACGGCAATCTAGGAACGGTTATAGTAGGAAGAGGAAAAAGGAAGAAAAAGAATATTCTAGATTCATATTCTACTGAATTTTTCCTCTTCCTAAAGTGTTATTATTAAGCAATTTTCTGGCTCTTCTTATTTCCTTTCTTATTTCCTTTTTTTTCCTCCCTACCCCTACCCTTCCCTCCCATTCCCCATGTCTAAAAATACTATGTATAAGGACATTAAACTATCATAAAAAAAAAAAAAAAAAAAAAAAAAAAATTGGAATTTTAGTTCTCTTCTTCGTGCGATTTTGAGAGATAAAGCTCTGTCCGATTAGTGTCGTTTCTGTTATATTAATAAACTTTTAAACCTTGTTAGTCTCGAATCAGTTGTTTCGTCGTCAGGCATCAATACCCGAGCAGAATCCCGTCACAGTATGTATGTATGTATGTATGTATGTATGCATGCATGTATGTATGTAGGTATGTATGTATGTATGTATGTATGTATGTATGTATGTATGTATGTATGTATGTATGTATGTATGTATGTATGTATGTATGTATGTATGTATGTATGTATGTATGTATGTATGTATGTATGTATGTATGTATGTATGTATGTATGTATGTATGTATGTATATATGTATTTGCTCCGATTATCATTTGCAGTTCTGAAAAAAACTCACGATGATAGATTTTTAGACGCTGAACACGATTTGTTAAACCACTTTAGGGTTAATAGCTTAAATCAAAATTATTAGCAGCAAAAGTTTGGTTTTGTGACCCCTAGGCGGGCGACAGTCAGTGATGGCCAAAAGTTAACTAAAAAGTTACTAACTAATTGTTTAACTACAATTTTTTAATTAAAAGCAAAGTTTAACTAAGTCAAAAAAGTTTTGTTAAAGTGATAGTTTAACTAATTTTTTTTAGTTGTCAACTAAAAAAGTTAATTAATAAAATTTAGTTGCCAAAAAAATTAAATAAAACTTTATGTTTATCTGTTCTCGGGGAATGTAGGACATTCCCCCCCCCCGATAGACCCTAGGACATTCCCCCCCGGACATTCCCCCCCCAAGGTAGGACATTTCCCCCCCTCTGTGGTAATGTAGTAGTAGTAGTATGAATTTGTGGTTTTGCAAGAGGGTTTTCTTGCATGCCATAAATATGTGCGTGGGTGAATTGTGTATATTATTGTTAAAACGAATATTGTGTCATAAACCCTCTAGGACATCTTCCAATGTTTTTATGTTTTTACGGCGTGCATCCGTTAACGAAAAAAGAGCCGATTGAAGCGCCTTCATCGATCGCTTTACTCTCTTGGCTGGTGGTTCTCCTCAAGCCTCCCTTAGGATTGAAGTTGACGCCATTGCTTCGTCCTTCTGAAGCGCTTCTATGAGCGTCCACAACGAGGGGTGACGATGACCAACAAGGCTAGAAAACCCACAGTTCCAGGACTCGCATATATTGTTGGTTTGATCACCCCCTGTTAAATTTGTTTCATGAACGTTCCAAAGCGGTGGCGGGAACAATCGCGGCTTCCGACGTAAGTTTAGTTTTGGAATTCCATCGCCAGTTCCTGGACGTTTGACACGTCTTGTCGTTCCGGAAACATAAGTGGCATCAAAGTAATTTACTAATAATTCCAGAGCTTCCAGGCCATCGTCTTGTGGTATTTTTCGGATAAGGCACCGCATACCACTTTCTATTTCATTGACCGGCAGGTAAGCCAGGGCATCCAGCATTCTCTTTATAGGCTTTTGTCAGCCCCAGCTCCTGCACCTTCCGCCATGGGCTCTGCGTTAGATGATAGAAGATAAGAACAGAAAAATGACTCGGCAAGTCCGACTATACTGCCTCGATCTATATTATCTATACTATTATGCAATGAACTATTTAGGTGATAAACAAATGGATTTTCTTCAAAAAACGTTGGTAAGTCCAATTATACTGCCCCACTATAAAAGTATATTATCTCTGCAGGGGGGGAAATGTCCTACTCCGGGGGGGGGAATGTCCGGGGGGGATGTCCGGGGGGGGGGAATGTCCGGGGGGGGGGGGGGAAATGTCCGTTCCCCGTTCTCGGGTTTATACATTATTATGTTTTGTTTTCAATAACTTCCTTTTCAACTCTCGAGCCTGGCTGTGCTGTAGTGTAGATGATAATATATAAACTGGGAATCAGTAAAGAATAGGATGCGTGGGGGTAGGGCGCGTTGTTTTTTACCGGATTCATTTGACACCTCTTTGCTCCTATTGGTGGTCCAGGCTCATACCTTCTTATCGCTGTACTTTTCCGCTTGATTCCTACTTAGAGCAGGAGCTACTGGGGTTAACACCAGGATTTTCTATCGCGATCAATTTAACAACGCGCCGATAGTGCTATAGTAAAAACTTGTTTTGAAGAAATCTAGCTTTAAGGACAGTAAAACTTTCAGTGCAAGATGCCGATTTTGTTCAAATAAGCGCGTCTGTGGCAACGTTTGGTGATTATCTTTAAAAATAAACATTTAATATGCAGTTTTGTTGAAAATAAAATTTCAAACATTGAGTCATTCCACTCTTTCATCATGTTATTAAATAATTAAAGAACAACCTTTTCAAGAAGTTAATTGAAAAAAGCGAAAGTGCCAAAATCAATATAAAAAACATAAAAGTTAAGAAATAGTTGGAAAAAGTTTAAATACTTTTATTAGTTTAGTTATCAATTATTTTGAATTAGTTGCAACTAAAAGTTTAACTAAGGTTTTTCAATTAAACGTTAGTTAAAGTTTAACTTTAAAAAATAATTTTTGCCCATCTCTGGCGACAGTTAGGCGCGCCACGCACGGCAGCGACTTATGGGCAGAAAGACATACGAGCGGAATGACATTTAGGCGTTGAACCATTTAGAGGCGCGATTTTTGAAGCAATGACAAATGGGCTGTTGATATACTAATCTTTGATCCACTTAAAACTTAATTTAGCTTAAAATTGTAGTCTGGTGGTTTATGGGTCTACTTTTCTGTAACTTTATAGCGTTTTGATGTTTTGTCTGTGAACATTAAATGTTTTAAGAAACAAATTAAGCCACGTACGGCAGCGACTTATGGGCAGATAGACATATAAACGGAATGACATTTAGGCGTAGAACCATTTAGGGGCGCGACTTTTGAAGCAATGACAAATGGGCTGTTAATATACTGTTTTTGATCCACTTAAAACTTAATTTAGCTTAAAATTGTAGTCTGGTGGTTTATGGGTCTACTTTTCTGTAACTTTATACCGTTTGATGTTTTGTCTGTGATTATTAAATTTTTAAGAAACAAATCAAGCAATTAAACATAAACATGCATTTGTTAGACTCTATAGTAATTCGATATTTTTTTACACGAAGGTATTTGAATAGCGGAGCTCTGTTTTTTTTTAAATGTCTCACACTGACCTACACTATTGTGTCTTAAGAAATTTTGATTGATGTCTGTTTTGAAAAAAACTTGAATAAATAACAACAGAAAAAAGCAGAAGTTGTTAATAATTTTTATTTAAACAGTTACATTCGGTACATACATATGATCAACAACTGTCAAAGCCTTCACAAAATCTACTCATAATTATTCAACTAAGTCTTACCATATCCATAATATTACAAATCTTTTGAAAATCCTTAATTCAGAGGCGGCGATTGAGAGGGGCTAGGCCGTCGCCCCTACCAAGATTTTTTTTCCACAAATAGAAAAAATATCTTTATAGCTCATTTATTTAGATTATTGTATAATCGTAGTATTTTTATACATTTTGACTTATATCTACTTAGTTATATCATAGATCTCTGCTAATATTTTTCAATCTTTTAACTACTTTATTCTACCTTCATAATTTAAGCGTTTTTTTGTCTGCATTCAATATTAAACAACAGTAATTTTTTTCCATATTGTTTTTTTAATTAATATGATGATTTACATGAAAATACAACATACTAGTGTATATTGGTATGGTTTATTGAGTTTGAAGATTTTGTAGATTTTGCTGAATCACCGCCTCTATGTTTATGCTTCTATTGTATAAGCTTAAATTTACATTACATTGCATAAGCTTATGTTGCATGCGCCTAAATGTCCGAACCCCTAAATATCTGTCAACCTATTCGTCGTCCGCCTATATGTCCTTCAACCCATGTGTCGTGTGCCCATATGAATCAGCCCAAATATTACAAGCCTAATTAACGTCCTCCCATGTGTCCCGATACCGAAAGTTTGGCGGTTTGAATCTTATTTCCATTTTTACGACATCCAAAAAACCCAATAATCGCAATGTAATATGATTTTCAGCATGAGTTAATTTGTTTTAATTTCTCATAGCAAACATTTGTCATGGAAAGCCTTAATATTTATTTGAGCAGAAAATGAAACAACGTTTTGCTCAATAATTATTAGAACGTATTCTTTTATTTTTACGCATTTTTAAATATTTTAAAAAATTAAGTTTATTATATACAAGAATCCAGGTTTCAATTTTCATTTGATCTACTGATAAACAATTGTTTTTGTTTTAAAAAGGTGCGCGTATTATTTTTTTTTAATTTAAAGTAAAGATAAATAATCAAGAAAACAAAACAAAATAAATAACTGTGACGTTTTAAACAATAAATTTTAGAGCAAATAGAGAACTTTGATAGTTTTATTTGCCCTAAATTTTGCTTGTTTTGATGTGCCGTAGAATTAAAATATTTTATTATAAAGGTTATCAATTTTTTTTAGTCATCATGCGCACCTTTATCTCTTACTAGCGGAGAGCCCGGGGTTTTTAGAGGTTTTTCTAGTGTTTGTCTCTCTCGCTCAGGATTCCTTCTCCGGTTGCTTTCCCGGTTTCCCGCTCCTGTTTGCTTTCCCGTTCTCGGTCGCTTTTCCGTTCCTGGCCGCTTTCCGCTTCCGGTCGCTTTTCCGCTCCCGTTTGCTCTCCCGTTCCGGTCGCTTTCCCGTTCCCGCTTGCTCTCCCGTTCTCGCTTATGCTTGCTCTCTCATTCCCGTTCTCGAACGTGCTCATTTTCTCTTTTTCACTCTTTCCTAACTTCTTTTAGCCCATAAAACATAAAATAGATTTGGCTAAATCTTGCTTGAAGCTTTCAAACGTAGTTAAGTAGCCTAAATTTGAATTTTATTACGCAATTACCGATTTTGAATTTTATTACTCACCCCCGAATATATAAATATATATATATATATATATATATATATATATATATATATATATATATATATATATATATATATATATATATATATATATATATATATATATATATATATATATATATATATATATATATATATATATATATATATATATATATATATATATATATATATATATATATATATAGTTCCCGCTCGCTCACCCTCTCCGCTCCGCTCATTTTGTGACGGATTTCCAATTTTTTTTTCTATATTTGATTCCCCTTGACTCTCAAGGTTGTGTAAAAATTTCATTACGATCGGATGAATGGTGTAGCAATGCATAAAGGACATACATACATACGTACATACATACAAACATTGATTTTTATATATATAGATAAATATACATTCTCACAAGCAGAAAACAATAGAAGCAGACGATAGTAAGGTCTTTTACTACCATTGAAGATTTATGCGATGGTGAAGTCTCCCATTTCAGTTGCAGATTTTTGCGACAATTTTTCTGTTGAAGATGAAAAATTGTCGCGTTTTCCATCTTTTTACAAAAGTGAATTCTTACAAAAATGTGAATTAATAAATATATTTAGACCAAAACTTCAACTTACTGATGATAATCCAATAGTTAATTGATTGAACGGGTAACCAGTAGAACCTTTGAACTGTTTTTAAGTCATATGTGTAATTGTAGTTTTACAGCGAGCAACCACCTTCATGTTCAATTTGCCAAATTGGCGCATGCCTTATGGAGTACGCCAGCGCATTGTTGTTGCTCTTATGAAAAGAAATATTACTGCACGTTGCGTGTTGTAATATCTTCAACAGATCTTTTTTATAAAAAAAATTTTTTTAGAAAAAATGACAATGAACTTTTTGTTCAATGGAACAAATTGAGAAAAGAAAGATAAACTGTAAAATATTGAATACAGCTTTTGAAAAGTAATCCATGCAAAATTAAAAATGAATAGAAATAGTTTTTCATAAATTAAAAAAGACTACTGAAATAAAAGCTAAAATGATTTGAAGACTAAGAACGTAATCCTATATTTTTAAACAGGTGGAAAATATTTTGAGAATGCTTGTTTGTTTGCATTGTGCAGAGAGACGCTCTCAAGTTTCAAATGCTTCATCAAATTTACTCACTCGCTCACTCACTCACTCACTCTCACTCGCTCGCTCGCTCGCTCACTCACTCACTCACTCACTCACTCACTCACTCACTCACTCACTCACTCACTCACTCACTCACTCACTCACTCACTCACTCACTCACTCACTCACTCACTCACTCACTCACTCACTCACTCACTCACTCACTCACTCACTCACTCACTCACTCACTCACTCACTCACTCACTCACTCACTCACTCACTCACTCACTCACTCACTCACTCACTCACTCACTCACTCACTCACTCACTCACTCACTCACTCACTCACTCACTCACTCACTCACTCACTCACTCACTCACTCACTCACTCACTCACTCACTCACTCACTCACTCACTCACTCACTCACTCACTCACTCACTCACTCACTCACTCACTCACTCACTCACTCACTCACTCACTCACTCACTCACTCACTCACTCACTCACTCACTCACTCACTCACTCACTCACTCACTCACTCACTCACTCACTCACTCACTCACTCACTCACTCACTCACTCACTCACTCACTCACTCACTCACTCACTCACTCACTCACTCACTCACTCACTCACTCACTCACTCACTCACTCACTCACTCACTCACTCACTCACTCACTCACTCACTCACTCACTCACTCACTCACTCACTCACTCACTCACTCACTCACTCACTCACTCACTCACTCACTCACTCACTCACTCACTCACTCACTCACTCACTCACTCACTCACTCACTCACTCACTCACTCACTCACTCACTCACTCACTCACTCACTCACTCACTCACTCACTCACTCACTCACTCACTCACTCACTCACTCACTCACTCACTCACTCACTCACTCACTCACTCACTCACTCACTCACTCACTCACTCACTCACTCACTCACTCACTCACTCACTCACTCACTCACTCACTCACTCACTCACTCACTCACTCACTCACTCACTCACTCACTCACTCACTCACTCACTCACTCACTCACCCACCAACCAACTCAAAACATAGCTGATACTTTGCAGGAGGCACGCTAGGCACGAATAGGTTAAACACGTTTCATTATGGAGAGGAACTTGTAGTTCTTATTGTGGTTAAATGGAAACGGTAGCTTCTTGAGATTTATGCGATGGTGAAGTCTCCCATTTCAGTTGCAGATTTTTGCGACAATTTTTCTGTTGAAGATGAAAAATTGTCGCGTTTTCCATCTTTTTACAAAAGTGAATTCTTACAAAAATGTGAATTAATAAATATATTTAGACCAAAACTTCAACTTACTGATGATAATCCAATAGTTAATTGATTGAACGGGTAACCAGTAGAACCTTTGAACTGTTTTTAAGTCATATGTGTAATTGTAGTTTTACAGCGAGCAACCACCTTCATGTTCAATTTGCCAAATTGGCGCATGCCTTATGGAGTACGCCAGCGCATTGTTGTTGCTCTTATGAAAAGAAATATTACTGCACGTTGCGTGTTGTAATATCTTCAACAGATCTTTTTTATAAAAAAAATTTTTTTAGAAAAAATGACAATGAACTTTTTGTTCAATGGAACAAATTGAGAAAAGAAAGATAAACTGTAAAATATTGAATACAGCTTTTGAAAAGTAATCCATGCAAAATTAAAAATGAATAGAAATAGTTTTTCATAAATTAAAAAAGACTACTGAAATAAAAGCTAAAATGATTTGAAGACTAAGAACGTAATCCTATATTTTTAAACAGGTGGAAAATATTTTGAGAATGCTTGTTTGTTTGCATTGTGCAGAGAGACGCTCTCAAGTTTCAAATGCTTCATCAAATTTACTCACTCGCTCACTCACTCACTCACTCTCACTCGCTCGCTCGCTCGCTCACTCACTCACTCACTCACTCACTCACTCACTCACTCACTCACTCACTCACTCACTCACTCACTCACTCACTCACTCACTCACTCACTCACTCACTCACTCACTCACTCACTCACTCACTCACTCACTCACTCACTCACTCACTCACTCACTCACTCACTCACTCACTCACTCACTCACTCACTCACTCACTCACTCACTCACTCACTCACTCACTCACTCACTCACTCACTCACTCACTCACTCACTCACTCACTCACTCACTCACTCACTCACTCACTCACTCACTCACTCACTCACTCACTCACTCACTCACTCACTCACTCACTCACTCACTCACTCACTCACTCACTCACTCACTCACTCACTCACTCACTCACTCACTCACTCACTCACTCACTCACTCACTCACTCACTCACTCACTCACTCACTCACTCACTCACTCACTCACTCACTCACTCACTCACTCACTCACTCACTCACTCACTCACTCACTCACTCACTCACTCACTCACTCACTCACTCACTCACTCACTCACTCACTCACTCACTCACTCACTCACTCACTCACTCACTCACTCACTCACTCACTCACTCACTCACTCACTCACTCACTCACTCACTCACTCACTCACTCACTCACTCACTCACTCACTCACTCACTCACTCACTCACTCACTCACTCACTCACTCACTCACTCACTCACTCACTCACTCACTCACTCACTCACTCACTCACTCACTCACTCACTCACTCACTCACTCACTCACTCACTCACTCACTCACTCACTCACTCACTCACTCACTCACTCACTCACTCACCCACCAACCAACTCAAAACATAGCTGATACTTTGCAGGAGGCACGCTAGGCACGAATAGGTTAAACACGTTTCATTATGGAGAGGAACTTGTAGTTCTTATTGTGGTTAAATGGAAACGGTAGCTTCTTGAGATCGTAGGGTGATTCAGTGGCGTAGCAAAGGGGGGCAGAAGGAGGCATCTGCCCCCGGGCGCAAAGCTTTAGGGGCGCCAAAAAACAAAAATAAGAACAACAACAATTTCATAAAATTTTAGTCATTTTTGAACATGTAAAATGAACAAATTGTATTTTTGCACTATTTCACACAAGTGATTTTCAAAATATTCTTGAGAAGGGGGCTTATTGAGCCCTGGGTATGGCTCGGGCGCTTTCGGTCCCCTTGGTCTGGTCGTCCAATTAGTGTGCATTTTTTATACCTTGCCCCCGGGCGACAGATACCCTCGCTACGCCACTGCGGCCGGTCAAATGCACTTCTACAGCTGACGATTCCCAATTGCTTGATTAATTTGAGGATTGAGTTTTAATTGAAAAGTTTGCTGTTTGAAGAAAAAGCTCAGGTTTATTTAAAGATGCTCTTCCGCTGATTTTTATATTGTTTTTAGGGTCTATTTTAACACGACTTCGCCGTTGGTGTTGTTTCTGAAAATGATAGATTGTTGGCTTGAACCTGCACAAATGCATGTTTGACTTCTGTTTTGAGAATTTGTTTTAATTGCTCAGTATATGTCTCTCTCTTTCCATTTCTCTTTTTATCTCTCTTTCTAAATTCCTCTCTCTCGCTCTTCTTTCTGTCTCTCTCTTTTCTTTTATCTCTCTCCTGCACACACTTTTTTCTTTTCTGTTTTCTAAAACTTTTCTTTGTATAATTTTTGTTCTGTATTTTTTCTCTTTTATTAAGTAATTTAAATAAACTGGTGTAGAATGACTCACTGTATAGTAGTGGTAAAATATGGTCTAACTTAAAAACAGTTACACGGGGCATTAAAAGTATTTAGACAGGTAAATGTATAACATAATTATGGATTTTGTAAGTTTATTAAAACAATTAAAAAAAAATTAACTTAAGCCTTTCAATGAAACATTTTCGAATTCCATCTAATTTTTATACACTTTTTCTTAACTTGACTTTTCTGTCTGTCTGTCTGTCTGTCTCTTTATCTGTCTATCTGTCTGTCGTCAAATTTTGCAATCGATTTTAAACTAACTTCCCGATGAGCTAGAGATTTCAAAATTTTAACATACCTCCGAACTGTTTAGCAATGCATTCTATCAAATTTTCGGATTGATTGGACAAAATTTAATTAAATAATTATTTGTAATTATTGTCTATGCTAATATGTTTGTGGTTTATCTAATAAAAATATAAAAGTGTGATTTAAAAAATTTTGTTTTTGCTTCACTTGTTAGTTTATTGTAGTTAATCCAGCGTTTTAAGTACTTGGAAAAATAACCTTAAACATGAACAGCAGAACTTGTAATATCTATTCACATTACACAAAGTTACAATATGATAAAAGTAAAGGTCTTTATGCAAAGTTTAGCTACACGCCGGTCATGGGTAATCCGCGAAACCAAAAATGCAAGTGAGTTGCGAATGGGCGAAAGGATAAATCGTAAAATCTTTGTGAAAATACGTTGCGATTGGATTGCCATAAAAGATCATGTAAAAGATTTTATCGCAGTTCACCGATCATTTTTGGTACCTATGTCGTTTAAAACACGTAGATCTCAACTTAACGATAATTTTTAGCTCTTGTTTTTTTAACTTTAGTTTATATGCTCGAACTTTATTTTCTATCTTAATCATTGCAATATAAATGTCCGGAACATAACCTGTAGACTTCTTGGGCGTCCTGGGGATAGGTACAGCATATTTGTTTTTGTGGACTGATGATGGTTAATAAAGGTACATTTTAATATGTTCTAATGAAAATAAAATAATTAGGCAGTTTAGTGTACTTTTGACTGCTGATTGTTATCATCTGAATTCCTTTATGAACATCGTGACTAACTGTGCGTAGCCAGCCAACATTTCCTGAGGGGTTCAGCATTTGCATGAGAGGGCCCAACAATTTTCCAGAGGACCTCAGTGCGTGCACGAGGGGCCCAACAATTTTTCAAACATTTTCACACTTTCTCCTTCTTGATGACCGGGTAGGAACGGACTAGTCATAGTACTTTTCCCAACAATTTTTATTTTTTCAACAAATACTTTCACACTTTCTTCTTCCAAACAACTTGATTACAGGGGTAGTAGTCGTGTTAGCAAAACTAAAAATATATTTTACCTAACTAAACTAAAGTTGATAAAGTTTTACCCCAGTCAGTCATTGAAGATTTGGAAAAGAAAGTTTAATCGCATATGTTCAATTCAATTTAGTTTGACGATCTTTAGGGTGGCATGAATCAGCAGACTTCTAGGCCACAAACAAGTGCGTCTTCAGAGCCTTTCCTAACTGTTCGGTTGTAGATGCGGTTGTGACCTTCGGTGGAAGACGATTCCAGATCGTTGGGCCAGCAACCGCAAAACATCTGTCACCAGCAGTCTTTAGACGAGCTGCAGGTATGTGGAGTGAAAACGAGGACGACGACCTGATTCTTCTTCAAGGCGAAACGTCGCACACGCTTGTGACGTCCGAGCACAAATATGGAGGAGCCGACTTGTGGAGGCACTAGAAGTGCGAGCTTGAAATCTATCCTGCAGTCAACCTTCACCCAATGCAGCTTTCGGAGAATGGGGAAAATACGGTCATGTTTTCTGGCTCGCATCAACAGTCTAGCTGCTGCATTGACAACCGACTGTAGACGGCGAGTCTGGAATTTTGGAAGTCCTGCCAAAACAGGAATTGCAATAATCGAGTTTCGAGAGAACTAAAAATGTTGCAAGTGTGATGAGAAGTTTCAGAGAAAGAGAGGATGCGACTGTTTTTATTTGTCGCAAAGTGGAAAAACACGCTCGGGTGACATGGCTGACATGTGCGCCAATTGACATGTCAGAATCGAAGATTGCGCCGAGGTTACGGACCGTGTCAGATAATGAAATCCAGTCGATACCAAGACGAATCAAGTCCTTTGGGTGCTTGTTTTTCCGACGGCGAGTTGAGAACCAGATTACTTCAGATCGAAACGACCACAGGACTCGAAATAAAAACTATCCACTGCAGCAGTGCAACAAAACAAGTTGAGTTTGCTATGCAAAACAAAAATACGTACTAAAAAAACATGTAATTTTATCGAACAAAGCGCACAAACGACGAAGCAGCCACACGACCGGTGCCTAACACTCAATTGATGTTGTTTTTGAAAACACCGCTTCTCGTCCGATCCATAAAGTTAAGTAACTGCGAGACCGGCTAGTACTTGATGTGTGACATTACAATAATCCGTTTTTAGATTTGGAAAAAAATTAAAAAAAACTTTTAAACACTAAAAACTGAAAAACGATAAAAAAGATAAAATGTATTTAGATATAGGCGCTTTTTCAAATTTTTTTCATTATCTTTCATTTTGTAAACTAAATTTCTGTTTGGTAATTTAATTTAATTTTCAAGCAGTTTAAAATGTTTTATGACTAAGCAGGTTAACGTACATTTTTCTTGTTTTCCAGATAGACATCTGAGCCCATCCTTCTGAATTGTAATGCATCTAAAAAACTTAATCATGTGTTTGTGTGCAGTATGCCAAATGGAGCTTACCTGCCGGTTATTGGCAAAAAATAGACATGTATGTGTGTTTATGTGTGTTTATGTCTGTAAAAGTTGACTTGTTTATTATTGGTTAGATTCAAAAAGACAGCGTGGGTGTTATTTAAGTATTTAATAATTATCTAGTTAGACTTTCAAAAAGACGGACGCTTGCGCGATCAAACTCTATTATTTTATTTTATTTTATAGGTTATTTTAATTACTTTTGTAGTTATTGGGGCTCCAAAGATGGCGAGAGCCAAAACCGGCCGGTCGACAATAGTTATTCACAATAAAAAAGTGTCTCAAGATTTGTTTTGTCTAGTTTTGAAGATAGAAAAAAAGAGAGGTTTTGAACTGTTGAACAAAAAATGTTAATCTCGGAAGTGGGCCGTTGTATTTATATATACACTAACAGTGCCCATCGCGGCTTCCCTCGCTTGAAATTAAAGAATTTGAACCGTGCATCAATATTCAATAGTAAAGTACTGCACGCTACACGGGCCAATTTTGTATGTCCCGGCTTGGCCCGACCCGTCGATAACATGGCCTGAGCTGTTTCATAAACCAAAATTCCAGGCCAATCCCGGTCTGTTTTCAAAGGCTTAACTATACTTGGTAAAAAATCTCGACTTTTCCCACTTTGATTTCAGGTTTGGTCTGTCTAAAGACCCTAGAATCCCGGCCTAGCCAGGCCCGTGCAGTAGTCTAATCTATAGAGACCTACACGGATTTTTCAGACCCGGTACGGCTTATTTTATAAGCAGAAAAATCCTGACCTGGCTTGTTATTTAGACCCGAGCTTGCCTGTTTCATATGCAAAAAATTCGAGACCTGGCCCAGTCTGTGATGAACTGGACTCAGCTAGTTTAACAGGTACAAAACCTTAAAGCTTGGAAACTAATTTTTCGAAAAATAAGGAACACGTATTTTATTACAAACCTATATTTAGGTTACAATCTTTGTTTGTTTGTGGGTGTGGCTTTCTCTGTACGCAAATCTTGCAAGTAAAATTTAACCAGCTTTTTGACTAGCTAGGAAGCTGAAACTTTTAACACAGCTTTATATTGGATGACAATAGCTTTTTGACTAGCTAGGAAGCTGAAACTTTTAACATAGCTTTATATTGGATGACAATACATGATTCAATTGAAAAAAACTCAATTTGAAGATCTTTCTTATATCTAAATCGAGTGTATTTGAAATTAAAGTTTGTGTTAAAAAACTCGTTTTTTTCTTTACTTGTTTTAAAAAAACTGAAAAATCAACATTTTTTTCTCTACATAAAATTTTAACTTTTTAAAGTTTTAATTTAATTGTATAATTTACTCAAACATTGCCAAATCAATCTGAAAATTTAATAAAATGTAAATTCTGCAGCAGCAAACACACGCACTAAATTTCAACTTAATTATGAGGAAACATTATAAACTGTTTTCCTATCAATATGGAATACACAAATATTTTATTATGAGTTTTTAAAATTAAAAATTGAAAAATATTTTTTTAAAGAAACCAAAAATTGTTGGTTTGTTTTTCTACATCAAATTTTTAACCTTTTTTCAAATTTTTAAAGGCCTAATTGATTTTATTTTCTATTTCACTTATATGCCGTCTAATTAATCTGAAAATTCAATAGAGTGTAATATTTGCAGTGACAAATAAACAGACCAAATTGCATTTTGATTGAATTACGAGAAGTTGCTTTTTTTGAGTGGTATAGTGTTCAAACATATGGCTAGAGCAGGCAAGCAAGCAAACACGGTATAGCTAATAAAAAAAGTCTTAACTAATAAAAAAAAAAAAAAAAATAATAATAATAATAATAATAATAATAATAATAATAATAATAATAATAATAATAATAATAATAATAATAATAATAATAATAATAATAATAATAATAATAATAATAATAATAATAATAATAATAATAATAATAATAATAATAATAATAATAATAATAATAATAATAATAATAATAATAATAATAATAATAATAATAATAATAATAATAATAATAATAATAATAATAATAATAATAATAATAATTGACAATGTTAACAACTATAACTTTTGAATGCAAAAAAAACTATAGATAAACAACTTTAACCAACCGATGGTTGTGATGACTGTGATTGCATAAAGAATGGAACCAGCTAATGACCATTGCAGGGAGGCCTCGTCAATGGCATCTTGTCCATTCCAACCCATTTCTTTGATCGCTTCATAGATTTCGACCTGAAATTCGCTAAATAACTTTTGTAGAGTTGAGTTGAAAGTAGACTTGTCTATTCGGCGCCGATCGAGAGATCGTTTTTTGACAAGCCGCTTTTTGTTTATTTGAGCTGTAGTCGGTGCATTGGCTTCTCGTTTAAGTAGAGTATTAATTCGTATGAGATTATGATTTGAAGTACCATTATGATCAAAAACGTTTTGAGTATTATCAGAAGAAAATGTTTTCTTGTCAGAATTCGTTAGGAGATTACTTAAGGATAAATAACTACTCGATAAATTATCTGGAAAGCTTCTTTGGTGATGATTTACCACTAATTTTGTTGTTTCATTGTTTTTGTTTATAAATCTGCTGAATACTGAACCTGTTGCAATTTCACCCTCCTCTTTCAAGCAGCCACTAGAGTAGGCAAGGTCCAGTATTTTGTTGACAAGTGTCTGTTTAAACTCGGCAACGTGAAATTTTTTGTCTCTCTCGTATGGTTCTTCGATTGTTTTGAAAAGAAAACCTCCCATAACCGTGTAAGCAACGATCATGGCTGACAGACCCACGTGTGAGAACAGAAATGCTGCTGTTTGACGGCAGCAGTTAACCAGATTCTGACGCCTTCGACGCCGACGCTCGCGGGCGACGATGTTGCCCCAGGATGAAACCCCAGCTTGATGGATAATATTGCTGAGCCTAGAAACGGTGGCATGGTTTTCTTTGATATTTGCCATTACTGGCTGTGATGGGTCAATGCGAGAAATGTTACAAGATACAGGTTTTTTCTTCAAATATTGGTTCTTTCAAATTCTGACGTGTTCAATACAATATAGAATTTTAGCTCAGTGCAGCAATAATTTAGATGTTCTTTTATAAGATATAAGCTACTTAAAAAATATTTATGTTTGTCGCCAGACCAGTTGACGGAGTTTATTTAATCTTTATCAGTTTTAAAATTTCTGTGCTACAAAAAACCAAACTCAAGTATAAGCCACAAATAATCAAAATATCTGCAGTCGAATACTTTTTTTTACTGGGTCTAAGTTATAATTGATTTCCAAAAGTAAAATTAACGATGTTAAACACTTCACTTTTTATATGTACAATTTTCTTTTTCCTGGTAGATTTTAATACTCCAATTCTTCTTGGAAATTGCAAGTTGTTTATTACATGCAGTTTTTATTGTTTGATATTAATGAGGAATTTTACGCGGCTATTCATTTAAGTCTAAAAATCCTGTAAAGAGGTTCAACCATTAAATAAATACTAAGAGTTGCCATGACGACAAATAAAATAATTTTAAAACAATGACACCGTGGGCCATCTTAGCGAT
Source organism: Erpobdella octoculata (assembly GCA_963978895.1). NCBI lineage: Eukaryota > Metazoa > Annelida > Clitellata > Hirudinida > Erpobdellidae > Erpobdella > Erpobdella octoculata. Next base: position 21,788,589 of record OZ022238.1, on the reverse strand, counting down.
GATGATGATGATGATGCTGATGATGATGATGATGGTGATGGTGATGATGATGATGATGATGATGATGATGATGATGATGATGATGATGATGATGATGATGATGATGATGATGATGATGATGATGATGATGATGATGATGATGATGATGATGATGATGCTGATGACGGTGACGATGACGATGACAATGACGATGACGATGACGGTGATGATATACTAAATATTCTTGTTATAATGATGATCATTATTATTATATTATGAATATGTGACCCAATTTAAATTGTTTTAAGTATCAGTGATTATTTTGTTCTGCGCAACGGAACCAATAATGATAAAATAAGTATATTTTAGTTATATTTTAATACGTTACAATGCTTTAGAATCATTTTGAACCAAAACTTTTCAAAGACAAAAAAAATCACTAACAAAGTTCCATTGTTCTGCAATTAAATAAAAATGACATCATCACCACCACTACAACTTATTCTTCAACAAGACTCACCAACTACAATAAGAGTTTTACCTAATCTAGATCTAGTAACAAAACATTATATCACTTCAAACTACACGTTTTTGAAAGTGATTTTATGATTTTTTCAACAGCAACTGAAATAAAATAAAATAATCCAAAAGTAGTCGTTAGCCAAGGAATCTGCGATTCATATTATTTAAAATAACAAATCTACAACAGAAAACGGTATTTAAGAAGAAAAGATCGAGACAAGAAAATGAGAGAAAAAAAGAGAGAAACAAATGTTAATGAGAGAGAATAAGAAAAGAAAGGCACGGACAAGCGTTGAATCTGAAGAATAAGATTAAAAAAATGCTTATAAACAACAAAAGTTGTTTATAAGAGAAATTACAATGACATATGCAAATATTATTTGTTTTCCTAATTATATGCACGATATTTGTAAATTAGCACTACATTTGTTTTGTGATCTAACGAGAGATATAATATGAGCTTTGAGGTGTAAACAAATGAGCGATTTGTTGATAATTATATAAATCATTTATATTGTTTTTTATTTATTTATTTTCAATTGAATTTTTTTTTAATTTCAAAAAATTGTGAAAAACTGAAAGCAAAGACAGAGTACAAAATATAGGAGACCTTGACTGTATGTTACAGGGGTTGTATGTTACAACTTGGATTTTTTGGCTAAGAATAACATATAGTTAATAAATTTTTAGAGATAAAATTTTTGGCTTTTGATAAACCGAGTTGAATGTTTGTGTTGATAATAATAATTTAATCGCGTTTTTTTTCCGCATACGTTCGTAAGTTTTAACAGTTTCAATTATTTTATAAAACTCGGATAAATATTAACATTTATTTCAAACCAGTGGCAAATAATGTTCATTTATCACTTTGAGAAGAAATTCAATTTTGACGCCTAAATCTATTTTTTTCGTTATATAGTGCATATCATATCGGAGATGTTTTTTTACATGCTATCACAAGCAGCATCGTTTCTATATAAGCCCACTGATTTCATGTTTAAAAAATTGGGATTGTTTTTTTTAAGTTGGTTTGATTCAAAAATTACAATGTTTGAGTTTATTTCACTTTTTTTTATTTGTTTAATCTGCTACTTTTTCTTTTGGGTTTACACCATTATTCATTGCCTGTTTTTTGTTTTAGGCAATATGATGACTTATAAAAATAAAACTGACCAGATTCGCCCAGATTTATTTGGGCTGGTTTTAGTTGATTTGACTGATATTCTAGTCAAGAATGCTTTCTAACAAAAAAAAACAATAACAGGCCAACTGTCTTTAAAAAAAACCTGAAAAAGTCTAATGAAGAAGTAAACTTTGCAAAAAGGCAAAACCAACAATTCAGCAAAAGTTTAAAGCTAAGCAAACCATAGAAAATATAAAAGTCTGTTGCTGTCTGAGATAAAACTGTCTGGTTTGCGTAGAAGTATTCGACAAAAATGAATTCGATGCCACGGATTACTGTGTCCTATGTGGGTCAAAACTCTGATAGTGATGAATAACTAATGTTTACAGTTTATTTATTTATTTTATTTATTTATTTCACACAAGGAAAAGGGCTATCAACCGCTTACATGACCAAGCAGCAACGTTTAAAACAAAAGATATGTTAGAACAACAGTGCTAGACTGCAAACAAAACACAAATTAAAACTCTTCTAGCAAATTAAAACTTAAAAATTGATTAGTCATGTTCTTAGGCACCCGAAATCTGAGAAATTTTTCAAAGTTTAGTAGTTGGATTGCTGCGTTGAAGCGGGTTAGAGTTGTGGAATCTACAACATCAGGCGGTAAGGAGTTTTACGGTTTCATCACACGGTTGCAAATAAGTTTTTAGATGTTTCGTATCACAATTTGGTAGTTGTCAATTTGTGATTGTGTCCTCTGGTTCTGGAATAATTTGAGTTGATGAGAGGTATTGTGGTTTGAGTGAGGTTATTTTTAATCTTATAGCAAAGCGTGAGGTCAGCCAGTAATCGACGTTTCTCCAAAGAGTGTAATTTGAGTAGATTAAATCATTGCATATAAGGATGAGGGAACAGAGTAGGAATGGCTTTAGTAAATCGCATCTGAATTCTTTCTATCCTATCTATAAGTGATTTCTTTTGCGGATTCCAGACAAGAAAGCTGTATTTCAGTATTGGCTCAGCATATGTACAGAATGCTTTTATTGGAATGTTTTCGTCTCTTGTAGAAAAGGACAGTAAAATCAGTTTGGATGTAGTTGATGCTTTTTTATGATGTTATCAATATGTTTGTCATAATGGAGAGAAGAATCAATAATTTACTCTAGATTTCAAATATTGTCTACTCTTGTTAACATGTCTCTATTAATAAAATAATCGCAAGGGTTGAAACTTCTTCTGCAGCCAATCAATGAAAAAATCTGGCATTTGTCCGAAGCAAGGAAACTTGTTGTAAAGTTTCACATCATCTACAAAGAGGCTGCAAATGGTGTCCGAGTTTGCAAAAGTGCTGGGTAGATCATTTATGAAGAGTAGAAATAAAATTGGCCCAAAAACACTGCCCTGAGGAAGTCCACTTGTGACAGAAACCTCATCAGAGATAGAACCAATTATGTTGACTCTTTGTTACCTCGATTTAAGAAAATCCATAAGCCAGCCTTTCATATTATCACCAAAACCATAGGTATAAATCTTATTTAAACGTTTAACGCGCGAGACAGAGTCAGATGTTTTGCAAAAATCCAATTAGATGATGTCCAAGTTTTGCCTGTTTGTAATGGCATCGGTCCATTGTTGGGCGCATTCGACGATGTTAGTAGTTGTTGATCGAGCTGGCATAAAACCGGGTTGTGATGTAACAACTTTTTCAATTAGAATTTGTTGATTATTTTTTCC
>OZ022238.1:21770231-21780231 GCA_963978895.1 Erpobdella octoculata | reverse complement strand
TTACATGCCAATATGTGGTCGACTGGGCTGCATACCGCAATTTCGTAACCTTTTGTTAGTCGCTTGTCGCATTCTGTCACATTCATAACTCTGACTGGAACGTAGCTTCCTGACTTCGTTCGTACCACTGTTTTTCCGATTAATAATCCATGTTTTTCAACTCCGTTTTGGGGCTCGATGTATGTATGTCCTTTATGTATTGCTACACCATTCATCCGATCGTAATGACATTTTCACACAACTTTGAGAGTCAAGGGGAATCAACTTTCTCTACTACAACGTCCTGTGAAAGAGGATTCTCTTCTTGTAACAACCGGAAAACATTGATACGATTGTCATCAACTACTTTTTATGTTGCATTCATTTCTTCGCCACGATTCTTCCTTGTCCGTAACTCGTACAAAGTAAGGACGTGCGGAAATTTATCAAACTGCTTGTTGATTTCTGGCCTCCGTTGTAAGATTAGTAGAGCCTCTTTTATTCTTAACTGTTTTACGTCCTTCTCTCTAGCAGTAACACGTATACTGTCGACGAGAATATCACGTTTCAAAGCGCGGCTCTGAGTCATATTAAATGTTGCAAGATACTACCGTTTTTCAAATTCATGGTGAGGCGTCTCGACAAAGTAGTCGTTTTGGATCTGATGTATTTATCCACCTTACAATGTGGAATTGGACATTTAAATTCATACACCAGATGAGTTGACTGCAATTTGTTTTTAGTGTTGCGAAAGAATTTTCGTAGTGTTGAAAAAAATTTTCAAAACTTGTATCGTGTATGTATGCGGTGACTTTTAATAAAGAATGTATAAAAATGACTTGTTGCCAAAATACGTTATAAACAAATATAGCACGAACGTAACAAGTAAATTTCCGCGATTAAATGTACGGCAATTTGCTCGAGAAACTCTTAAAGCAGAACTCGTACAAAAAAAAAAGGTTTGATGAAATGAATGAGACACACAACACCTTACTCAAAAACGTACTCGACCCAGTGGTCTTCAAAGAACAGGTTGAAATACTCCTTGATAAAATCGATTTTGCAAAGAAGACTGTTATTTTATAAAAATTGACCAATATTTACAAAGGTTCATTTTTGGTGAAGGAAGATATTGAGAATTTTGTCAATTTGTCTGATTATGTTTTGACAAGAGATCAGAAAGACTTCCTTAACATGGGAATCAATTTTCATTTGAGGCCTAGATATGATAAACTCTTCAAACAAACTCAGCTGGAAATTCTGTATCAAGATTTGTTAGTGTTAAGAACTTCAGGGAATGTCTTAATTCACGACGATCTACAGGTTGAGTTGATACGTGAGGGCAACAAACATCGCAACACTCACTCTAGTCCAGCTATTTCAAGACGGTTAGTTGAGGCTGCATTCTCATTGAAAACGGAAAAAAGTATTGTTGTACTGAGAGCTGATAAAACCGATGTGTATGTTTCAATGAATATAACAGATTACACGGCAAAGTTGAATGAAATCACGTCTGATGAAAAAAGATTTAAAAAAGTTACCAGGGATCCAACTGATAGCTTGAAACAAAATGTTAATAGCAGTATAGACCTCATTAATAAACACATAGAAACTGAAATTCATAAGCTCACTGGCGACTTTGAACCAGGATATCTTTATGGGACTGTAAAAACTCAAAAAAATAACAATCCGCTTAGACCGATTAACTCTCAAATTTCTTCACCTACTTATGGCTTGGCAAAATACATAAATAACATCATCGCTCCTTATAGTCCTAGTAAATATACCTGCAAATCTTCTTATGAATTTATAGACCTGGTGCATTCACAGAATGTTACTGAAAGACTTGCTTCTCTAGATGTTAAAAGTCTCTTCACGAGTGTTCCTGTGAATGAAACAATCTCAATAATTTGTAAATATGTCTACAAAAACCAAAACATAGATCCTCCTGCAATACCAGAGCAATTACTAAGGGACACACTTGCCATGTAAACAATGCAATCTCCGTTCCGGCATCCAAATGGAAAATTATATTTGCAGGTAGATGGTGTGGCTATGGGTTCTCTATTGGGACCAACATTTGCAAACTTCAACATGGGTTATGTGGAGGAAATGGAATTTGCGTTGTACCCTAAGTGCACCATGTATATAAGATACGTCGATGATATATTTCTGATTGTTGATTGCCCTTTGCCCTACAGAACCAATTCCAAATATATGATAAAATGATTTTTATATTTATCACTCATTACCTCATGCACTACAGTTACGCACGCACTCACATCGTTACACGTATATTTATATATGATAAAAGGATTCATGTATATATATATATATATATATATATATATATATATATATATATATATATATATATATTGCGTTTTTTGCTTAACTCGGCAGTAGATTTTCTTTCATACATGCTCTATTGACGTCCGGTGACGCCGTCCGGCACGCTACTCCGGGTCATCACATCGAGGAGCAGATGTCCGTCTCCGACGACATGTACTCTACTCCTAGTCTTCGCATCTTTGCGCCGGGGTCCGGTGGCCCCAGCGGAGCTAACCTGCACTCTACCCCAAGTCACGACATCGGCGCACTGGAGTCCGGCGAGGCCAACCTACACTCCACCCCGGGCCATAGCGTCGAGGCGTCGGTATCCGGCGAAGTTAATCGAGCGGTTCCGCCCGGCGATGACAGAGGATCCGTGCGCGTGGACCGCTCGTCCGCATTCCCTCATTTAACTAACTGCGGCAACATAACTTTCCGCAGACGAAAGTGATCAGCCGCATTTCATTCAGTTCTATACTTTTATACTTATACTTTTATTTCATTTCAGTCGTAACCTATTACTCTCGTGATCCTTTCATTCCGATTTTATATTTCATATTTTATCTTTCGTGTCGGCCATCGCTTCGCTGGTCACAACGTAAACATATACTTCTCGGCATGCTATTCGTTTACCGTTTCGCTGGTTGCTTCGTGGTTTTAGAAATCGATTTCTAGTAAGTCTACATATCTTCCAAAACTGTTTTTCATTCTATATCATACACCCAACAATATATAACGCAGTTTCACTCCACTTCACGTCTTCTGTTTTTACAATAGTATTCCTGTCTTTTATATACCATGTACCTCGGTTTAATTTTACTTCACACCATTTTACCTCCGCTTGGTTTTATCACAACTATATTTGTTCGCATTATATTCATCGCCTAATCGTCTGGTTTTAAGTAAACACGTTTTACCATTATTCTAATTTCACTTCGTTCGTTTTTGAATATTCGCATTATTTTCTATTCAAGGGCTCTGATGATGGCTTTCGAGCCGAAACTGTGCAGTAAGCCCGTAATGAAAATCAATAAAGAATTTTATTCAAAAAACAAAGTGGTTGTTCGCAGATTGGAGTCTTAAGTTAAGAAAAGAATAAACAAAAAATGGGCAGTTATTTTCAATAGAGCATGTATTAAAGAATATATATATATATATATATATATATATATATATATATATATATATATATATATATATATATATATATACATATATATATATATATATATATAAATATATATATATATATATATATATATATATATATTTATATTTTTTTTTGAACATTTATTGAGCACGAAACAAAACAATTAATTACAACAGTGAAGTTATAAATAAGGAAAAAAAATCAAGTGCTCAAAAGGTTCATCCAAAGGGAATTACTTTCCGCTAACTGGACGACCTATAAACGAAAATTCAGATTTAAATACGAACCGAGACAGAGAAATAAAAGTTAACATAAGTGTATAGGAGTAAACATAAGTATATATAAGTTAACATATTTGTATCGAAGTTAAGATATTGAAATTATGAATCTAGCTGTAATATGTAAGATTTCAACGATTTTTTAAATAGCGAAATGCTTTTCAATGAGGATATTGTTATCGGAATACTTGAATACAGCCGCGGACCAAAACACTTTATGGAGAATGTTTTAAGAGTTGTTCGAGCAAAATCAGACCTAAAGCAATGCAAAGAACGCACATCATGAGAATGTACATGAGACGATTTTGTGAAAAGGTTATCAAATGACGACGGTAACATATGGTTGTCATATTTGTACATGAAAATACTAACAAGAAAATATATATATATATATATATATATATATATATATATATATATATATATATATATATATATATATATATATATATATATATATATATATATATATATATATATATATATATATATATATATGTATATATGTATATATGTATATATGTTTATATGTATATATGTATATATGTATATATGTATATATGTATATATGTATATATGTATATATGTATATATGTATATATGTATATATGTATATATGTATATATGTATATATGTATATATGTATATATGTATATATGTATATATGTATATATGTATACATGTATACATGTATACATGTATACATGTATATATATATATATGTATATATGTATATATACACGCTTTATTAAAGACTATGGCCCATTTCTTATTACAAACTTTTTCTATCAAACGTGAAACTTTTCGAAAATCAGAAATACTAAGACACTTTTGAACAAACTGGTATATATTTTATATATGTATATATGTATATATGTACATATATGTATATATGTATATATGTATATATGTATATATGTATATATGTATATATGTATATATGTATATATGTATATATGTATATATGTATATATGTATATATGTATATATGTATATATGTATATATGTATATATGTATATATGTATATATGTATATATGTATATATGTATATATGTATATATGTATATATGTATATATGTATATATGTATATATGTATATATGTATATATGTATATATGTATATATGTATATATGTATGTATGTATATATGTATATATGTATATATGTATATATGTATATATGTATATATGTATATATGTATATATTTATATATGTATATATGTATATATGTATATATGTATATATGTATATATGTATATATGTATATATGTATATATGTATATATGTATATAAGTTTAAGTTTAAGTTTATTTGGATTTCAAGCGCCCTTTTGTGTAACACCTCAGGGCTCCTTTTACAATAAAAACAACAAAACAAAACAATAAAAATAAAGCAAAAAATAATATAAAACACAAAAATCAGCATGTCAGGAAAAATGAAATAATTTCTCTCTGATCATCAATTTGGATAGGATTTCGCAAACAGAAATGTCTTTAGCTCGGCCTTGAATAAGCTCAATGTAGTAGCTTCTCGAATGCTGGCAGGCAACATGTTCAATGTTGCCGGTCCTGCTATACTGAAGGCTCGACTGCCGTAAGTTTTTGTTCGAGTTATGGGAACAACTAGATCACCACGACTAGCAGATCTGTGACGAGATAAGTAAGAATTGTTATCAGACACAGTGACACACAACTCTTGCAAATATGAGGGGGCTTCGCCATGGAGCGCCTTGTAGACTAAAGTCCCAATTTTGAAAGTAATTCGCTCAGAGATACGCAGCCACCGGAGTTCAGTTTTCATTATTGCAGTCACATGATCATGTTTCTTTAGTCCACTAAAAAGACGAGCAGCTGCATTTTGAATACGTTGAATCTTTCCAACAGCCCTAAGAGGTAAGCCTGTAAATAGAGAGTTGCAGTAGTCAAGTCTACTTACAACAAACGAATGCAGCAGGAGACGTGTTGCTTCACTTGTCAGAGACTTTCGTATGGTTCTAAGTTGTCGTAGTTGGAAAAAACAGGTTTTTGACAGTTTAGATATATGATCTTTCATGGAAAGCTCAGAATCGACATAAACACCTAGGTTTCGAACAACTTCTGTGGGGGCAACCAAAGCCCCAGCAACTAACAAGGCTTTTGCTTTACTCTGTTGCAAATTTGATCTTGCACCTATCCAGATTAATTCAGTCTTATCGCCATTCAGTTTTAGACGATTAGAAGCCATCCACTGTTCAATGTTCTCTACGCAGGGCAATAAGCGAAGGTGAACATTCTCCGCATCATCAACAGAGCAGTGAACATATGTTTGGGTGTCGTCGGCATAGCAGTGTCCCTCGAGTCCAGAACGATGAATAATTTCAAGTAAATCAGTAGTGTACAATAGAAAGAGTAGTGGGCCCAAAACTGATCCCTGGGGTACTCCACTACTAAGCGACACGGACAATGACAAGTTCCCACCCACACTAACCCGTTGCGTGCGGTTAGTTAAATATGAAATAATCCATTTTAAGACAACTTCACAGATGCCATGAGTTTTTTCAAGTCTCTCAATAAGGATTCCATGGTCAACAGTATCAAATGCGGCACTCAGATCTAAGAGACTCAGTAGCAACACCTTACCACTATCAGTAGCAACTGCCAGATCATTCACTACTTTGAGTAGTGCAGATTCTGTAGAGTAAAACCGGCGATACGCAGATTGGTTTGATGGGAGACTGCCAGAAAGACCTAGATGTACATTCAATCGTTTAGCAACAATCCGCTCTACCAGTTTTGACATAAAGGTCAGGTTAGAGACTGGTCGATAGCTCTTAATGTCAGCAGGGTCAAGTCCGTCTTTTTTAATAAGCGGAGTGACAAGTGCTAACTTCTGACTAGCAGGAAAATATCCTTCTTGTAAAGATCGAGTGTACATCAAAGCGACAAAAGATGCAATGTGGACACAACATTTTTGATAATCCAAGTAGGGGATGGATCCAATGAACAATATTTGTTCGGAGCAGCCATTATCAATTTTATTATCTCATCAGCCGTGACTGGTTGGAATTCATCCATGAACATCGTGCTGGTCAAAAGTATAGATGGTGGCTTTGCAAGCGCTGTATGTGTTCTAACTTGCTCTACCTTGTCTTGAAAAAACCTCACAAACTGGTCTGGAGTAATAGAAGAGCTCACATTAGATGAGGACTTTTCTTTACCAAAAAGTGTTGACAAGTTACTCCAGAGCTTTTTTGGAGCTTTCTGATTAGCGGCAATCCTGGCTTCCCAGTATTCATGCTCTTTTTTCTGGAACAAATATCGCATGGTCCGCAGGCCGTCAATCCATATAGATTTACTCGCCGTTGTGTGATGCCGACGATAAATCCGTTCAAGTCGTCTCGTGGACCGCTTAAATGCCCGGCATTTACTATCAAACCATGGCGTTAGTAGATTTCGAGGTTTTCTTTTGATTAATGTAAACGGAGCGTGATTATCGAGAAGCTTTGATAGAGTAGATGAATAGCACTGGAAAAGTTCATCAGTTGAATGATGATCGAAATTTTCTGGATTATGACAAAGTTCACTCAAACGTAAATCAGTCAGGAATGCATTATAATCAAATCTCTTCCATGAACGTCCCCAAAAAGTGGCAACAGGCTTAGTTGGTTTTTGGAGTGGAAGTCGAAACAATAGCATTAGATGATCAGATAAGCCAGTTACTTGCACAGAAACTTGAAGATCTACCATATCATCACGTGAAATCACGAGATCAAGCTGCCCTCCTAGCCGATGCGTTGGAATTGTCTCATGAATAATCAAATTGAAAGAAGTTAGCAATTCATGCAGTTTCATTGCAATTATATCATTTTGTCTTTCAACGTGAATGTTCAGGTCTCCAGTAATAACAATTGGTCTACGGTATGTTGACAATATTTCCAAAAGGAAACAGAACTCATCAAAGAATTTCTTGGTTGCAGGCTTTGATCCAGGACGATAGACTGATAACAATACAGCTCCAGTCTGATTGCTAGAGATATTACAACATAAAAATTCGAATGACGCAACTGGTGTTCGAAGATCAATTTCAGTCATAGACAAGCCATCCTTATAAATAATTGCAATTCCACCATGATTTATCAAAGCCCGAGATTTGCTTGTATGGTCAGCAGGACGTGCCCGATCAAGACACTTGTAACCAGCAGGAGTAACACGTCCCAACAAAACGCTATCACCAGATTCATGCCAAGTCTCTGCAGCAACAAAAATGTCAATAGATTCGAGACGATTTCTCCTTGATCGAACACACATTATGAAAAGCAACAGACAGGCCAGCAAAGACTTCTTTATTAAAAACTTTTCTTGAATTTTTGCAATTGATTACCCCGGATGCAGTACCGAAAGGGCGATTCCTTAGCTAAATTTGCATTTAATTTGTTTCTTTCAAGTCTAAGCTGATAATCCAGTTGTCTTTCCGCTTCTGTTAAATCCGGACTGATATAGACGGATTTATGGTCACTGTTTCTCAGACTTTTGGCAGCCATGAGAATCGGATTCCTAAGACTAACATCAGATAATTCTACCAAAATTGGACCTGGTTTGCTTGTGTCTTTAGATCTTAGTCGTTTCAAATGTACAGGTTTTACCTCAGACTTACCGATTACATTCAAGATTTGTTTAACGGATTCTTCATCCTCAGTTTTTTTAGTAGCCTGGGCTGAGTTCGGTGACTCAGGGATACCGTAAACAATTATATTCTTTTTTCTTCTTTCACGATCCTTCAGTTCATTTATTGAAGCATTAACAACAACCAGCTGAGCAGCTGGATGTTTTGTCTTTTGAGTACCGGCTTTCACCACTTGAACCCAGTCATTCACAATCGATGGGGATTTTTTCTCGGTCTGTGCGACCGCCAAATCTGTTTTCAACTTTCAGATTTCGTCAAGATTGATTTTGTCTTTACTTTCAAGTAGCGTTAATCGCTCCGAAAGTGATGAGACAAACGCCGAGATTTTGCCGCACCATTCATGCAGCATTTTCGAAGCTACTGAATGATTGCCTTGTCCAAAACACGGCCAATGTTTCTCAAGTAGAAAATCAGTATTCATTTTGTTTATAGCAATTAATTGAAATCCAATCAAATTAATTGTAAGCAATAATATATATATATATATATATATATATATATATATATATATACATATATATATATATATATATATATATATATATATATATATATATATATATATATATATCAGAAAACATAAGAACCTTACCTTACTTCAAAACAAAAAACCATTCCAAATACACACCTATACAAAGCTTACTCGATCGAGAGGAAGAATTTCCCCCCTCCTCCTTATACCATGCTAGGGACTGGCATGGGTGACTCACGCAAATATCTCCTTTGACCAGGCTTGTAACTAGCATGAGTGACACACGGCGGAGTTACAGAGTGCTTATTTAATCGTTTTATAGACACGCAAATTTTTAATAGAAATTTGCATATTTTATAGACGAATAAATAAGTTTATACTAAAGTTTGTAAGACAAACTTGGATACCAACCAACAGGAAAAAGATGAACAAAGATATTTAAAAACTTTTCAAAAAATATTTTATATATATTTTTTTGAACATTTATTGAGCACGAAACAAAACAATTAAGTACAACAATGAAGTTATAAATAAGGAAAAAAATCAAGTGCTCAAAAGGTTCATCCAAAGGGAATTACTTCCCGCTAACTGGACGACCTATAAACGAAAATTCAGATTTAAATACGACCGAGACAGAGAAATAAAAGTTAACATAAGTGTATAGGAGTAAACATAAGTCTATATAAGTTAACATATTGGTATCGAAGTTAACATATTGGTATCGAAGTTAACATATTGGTATCGAAGTTAACATATTGGTATCGAAGTTAACATATTGGTATCGAAGTTAACATATTGGTATCGAAGTTAACATATTGGTATCGAAGTTAACATAAGTATATAGATATTGAAATTATGAATCTAGCTGTAATAAGTAAGATTTCAACGATTTTTTAAATAGCAAAATGCTTTTCAGTGAGGAAATTGTTATCGGAATACTTGAATACAACCGCGGACCAAAACACTTTATGGAGAATGTTTTGAGAGTTGTTCGAGCAAAATCATACCTAAAGCAATGCAAAGAACGCACATCATGAGAGTGTACATGAGATGATTTAGTGAAAAGGTTATCAAATGACGACGGTAACATATGGTTGTCATATTTGTACATGAAAATACTAACAAGA